>KZ826434.1:0-76434 GCA_003184635.1 Aspergillus sclerotiicarbonarius CBS 121057
CTGCAGGGTAATTAGGTCGACTATACTATACTGACTTTATTTCCTAAGAGGGAGGGATACATACACATAGATACCTCACTCACTCCCCTACCCACTCGCTACTTACTTACCTACATGATACCTATACCCATACCCATGTATATCAATCACAATCAATCCCCTTGTCAATTATCTATACTAACCCACAATCAAATCCAATCTAATATAACCTACAACCTACAACCCACTACTATTTCATCTCATCTCATCTCATCTCTCCCATCCCCAAGAACCCCTCCCCCTTCCCTCCACCCAATTCCCAACCCAACCATAGTCATTACCTACCCATGACACCGCTTACTTAACCACTCAACCCACCCACCCCGACCCGACCTGACCTGACCCCCGACCCATTCCTTCCTTCTGTGCTTTGACCTCCGCCCAGGATCATGCTCTCGGTGCCCACGGTAGATAAGTAGGATAAGATATGATGGTAACTCACTGCCTACTGGCTACTTACTGGCCACTTACTGGCTACTGGCTAGTGGCTGGCAGTTGGTAATCTAATCTAAACCAAATGCCGAGAAAAAAAAAAAAAAAAAAAAAAAACAAAGAACAAATCCCCTGCAGAATTGAAATGGATGTATTCGATAATTGGCTGTTGGGTTGGGAATTATTCAATCAGTACGAGTCAGTTGTTTTATTTATTTGTTCATGGTTCATAGATGGTATGTGTAGTATGTATGTGTGTGTGTATGTATGTATGTATGTATGTATGTATGTATAGTACCAAGTGTCCCGATAATACAATACATAACATAGTTGAGTTCGTACGGTTGGGTAATCTACCTCGGGCATCGGACCAAAGTGCCACAATGGGGAGTGAAAGTCAGTGAGAGTGGCTAAAAGACCCGACTGACAAAACTCTACGCCGTCGTATTCGAAACAGAAATGCCAAGTGGCATAGTATGTATCTCAAATCCTACAATCTTTCTTCCATCGATTAAATTTGTTTCAATTGATTGATTGATGATTGATTTATGGGATTATCCCATGTGTCTGTCCAGCTATTCCCATTCCCATGTCCGTAATCCACGCTGTTAATGAGAAAATAACCAGACCAGCCAACCCAAGTATGTATGAGTGTTGAGTGTGTAATGCATGCCATGCAAGCAAAGATTCAGAGAGCCTCCCAAGTAAACATATAAATAACATGCTGAAATGTACCCAACGCAACGAGTGAAATGTGACCACAAAAGAAAAGAAGTAAAAAAAAGAAGAAAAAAAGAAATTAAACAAAGAGGTATCTTCCGACGGCCGTGAGTGAGTAGTATCAGTATCAGCGAATTTTCAAAGAATCAAAATAGATCCAAAATGATTTCATCAAGGTGGATCACCGAGGTATCCGTCTGCTAAGCACCTCTTCTTTGCTCTCGCGCATCCATGGATACCAGATCCCGACCCAATCCACGACACCGAATCGCGGAGACCCTGAGTCGGATAGACCCGCTCCCTCACGGAGGAAGTCGCCGTCCCGCAGGCGCCGCTGTTCCCGCAAGGTCGGACACTTCTTTTCTTTGATGAACCGATAGAATTTGCATTGGATCCCCTGGAACCCCCGGCGCTGCCGGCTGGGGAATCGTTGGTTGAAGCTTTCGCGCACTTCTTTCCACTCCTGGCAAAGATCCACTCGGTGGTACCAGATAAAGTACATTTCCTCTTCCTCATACTTGGGTCGAGGCGGCCGTCGCCGCTCCGCTGCATTGCTGGAGCTGCTGGATACCGAGTCGTATCGCTCCCGCGAGTATGCGCCGGGCGAGGACTCTGCGGATCGGGGCCGGTACGGCAAGAATGCCGCATCCTGGGATGATGCAGAGCTCTCTGCGTAGGGATGGTGGCCGTCTGAATAAGGAGAATAAAAGTATTGGTTGGGACTGGGAGGGTATAGCGGCGATAGCTGAGGTCCAGGATGGCTGTATTGGAATCGAGAGTTGGCGGTTTCTCGGTCTGCCGATGGATTCAATAGAGAATCAATGGCCATGCGGCTTTGACGAGATGCCGGCATGTAGCTAGCCCGGGCCTGTTCGTGAACGGTCTCCATGGTAGATGTATAGGAGAGAGATCGGAAGGGTAGAATGCAGGAGTAGTGGGAGACAAAAATAGTTTTCAGGTCCAGAGAAATGTGGCAGCCGCCAAAGGAGATAAGGTATAGGTGAGGAAGATGCAAGTAAAGATAACTTTTTGTTTCCCGCGGTTGAAATGGTGGGCCACCTGAAGAAGATGGCACCAAGGGGGTGTGGGTGAAATTTTAAAAGGATCAAAAAATAAAAAAAATAAAAACGTAAAGACAGAAAAAAAAAATAATCAATAAAAACAAAATAAATAAATAAAAACAAAAATGTGACAGATGTTGGATGTCTCTTTCAGCAAAGAAAGACGGAAGAGGCGCTTTCTTGTCAAGCGCGCTGCCTTGCAACTGGGGGCTTGGTGAAAGAGAAGTTGGGAGTGAAATGACGTGGAGGAATCGAGGAGGAATGAGGAGCTTTATTGAACTGAATTATTTCAGGAAAGGCCGGTCCTTAAAGCATCACCAACGCCGCACGAGACTCCCGGTTGGACTCGTAAGGAGGGCAATGGTGGCCAAGGGTCCCTGTTAGTTCTGCTTAACCCATGCAGCGTACCAAACCTCTGGGACTGCCTGGCCTGTAATAGAGGCCGATGGTGACTGCGCCCCCTGTCCGGTCGTGGGGAGAGTCACTCCTACGGCGGGTACACGACGGTGACCGGCGTGATGTGTAGCGCCTGCGCCAGCAGGGAGGAGCGCCGATGGTGGTGTTCCGGTTCTTGGTTGGCGTAGAAAACGCCTTGTGCCTTGGGGGAGGGGAGGGGAAAGTCGGTTGCTCGTCCACTATCAATCCTAGTCCATCTGCAAGCCTGTCATGTCCTCGCGGTGGTCGTATACTTGGTTCGGTTATGGTATAGTAGAGGATTTCGGCCGGGGAACAACACAATAGATAAATAATAGCGAGTTGATACTAGATAGGGAGTAAACGACAAAAAAAAATCAGCAGAAGAAAGCAGGCTTATATGCAAGGATGTCGTCTGGAAAGCCTCAGCAGCAGAAGGATTCGCCACTTATCTCGACGACAGATGGATCCTCAGCACTCAAACCGATGAAGAGCAGGAGAGAGAGAGAGAGGATGAAAGAATGGCATCCGATGGATTGGATGGTTCAACAAGTGGAGATCGCGACAGGGTCACGTTGGCAGACCGACGACGTGCAGGGCCAGACTGGACGCTGAGGGAGGTTAGTTGGGAAAGAGGGTCACCGTTGGATCGGGTAATTAATCTGGAGTGTGGTAATTTATCTTCTGGATGATTTTCATGGGTTTATTTATATTTATATTTATCTTTTTATATTTTTATTTTATTTTATTCGGGAGGTCTGTTTTATTTTTACTGGTTATTTATTCGATTCCATCGGGATTCCCTTCCCCCCCCCCCCCCCCTCTCTTCTTTTTACCCCTCAGAATTCCGATTCGGCCACTTCATGCAATATGCACCATGAAAATATCAAAAAGTCAATGTGAAATGAAATGAAATGAAGGAGCCGCACCAAGGGGGGAGGGGTGAGAAAGAAGAAAATGGAAAATGGAAAAATCATAAAACAAAAAAAGAAAAGGGAAGTGACGGACGGAAGGATTGTAAGGGAACAGGAATTAATCCTGATAACACCTTTTCCCCTCCCAGATTAGGTTCTGGAAGAACAAAGAGCGACGAACCAGCAGGGTAATCAAACTGCAAATGACGATAATAATGATAATGAATAATAATGAGGATAGTCGCCTGGGCTCGGGCCAAAGTGACAAGCTTAATGGGTCCGATTCCCTTGCCCACCTACCTACTTTAACCCTAGTTTCACCTGGCACGGATGACGATGACACAATCCTCATGAGGGTTGCCAACACGCCAGCAACCTCTGGGCGGAGGATTGGCCACGCGGGGAGTGAGGGGGAGCAGACCTTCCAAAAGGGCCAACTGCATGAGCGTCATGTACACAATTACTCAAATCCATCCATCTGGCCTGCTCCCTCTCGTCCTTCCCCCAGGCGGCCCCCCTCCCCTCTTTCCCAGGGCCATGGGTGCTCTCCGGCCTGGCACATGCAGTCACAGTTCCAGTGCGCAGTTCTCGGTATGGCTGGGACACTCCTACCCTGCCCAGCCTATCAGCAAAATTACAAATCCCGGAAGGATGGGCCAAACTAAGGAGCAATAATAATAATACCGATGATAATAGTAATAATAATATTAATATTAAAAAATAATAAAAAAAAATAGGATGCACAGATTCTTGGGGGTGGCATGAAAGGAACCATGCCGACTCCGTCCCCCTCCCTTGGGTACTTTGGGTACTTGCATTCGACATCCAAGGTGGCATAGACGATACACCCAATGACTATTGGGCCTGGGGAGAACTCCTCCAGGCTGACCTTACCGACTGGAGTGGAGGGTGTTCCTTCGGCCTCCAGATATCGACCGCTGAAGAATGTGTCAACCGTGTATCCGTAATTACGGCAGCAAGGGCTCGTATTTCTTCTTCTCTTCCCCACCACTTGCATTCTAAGAGGCCCTGGAAAAAGAATGCGGTCGTAATGATTCGTAGTCGAGTGTTTGACGCACGATCTGCCCGCCGCGAGGAGTAAAAGAGACATGCCTCCTGTATATTGAATCCTAGGTAGGGAATGTGGACGCCGTATGGCAGGACGAAAACAGAGAAGAGCCAAGGGGTGATCACCACGAAAAAAAGGTAACAAATTAAAAAAAATAAAAAATAAAAATAAGAAATAAGATAAAAAAAAACAAATAAGAAAACAAAGTACTTCGGCCGTAATACGCCCGCCGCCTGCTGCAGCCCTGCCATTGCATGAGAAAGAGTCGGTTTCCCGGAGCTGATAGGCCGTTCCATGGATGCAAGACGGGTCGACCGAAACGAAGCATTGCAGGGTTCAATTCGGCCGCTGGCGGGAAACATCAGACGACACCTGAGTTAGCTGGCCAGCTAGTTCGTTTGTCTTGACTCTTAACCTGCTGCTGTACTCCACAAGCATCTTCATCTACCTACACTGGGAGGCTGTGGAGCCGTGGGAGGCTAGTTAATCCACTGTTCGCTCCGAGCCTCCCACACCTAAATTAAATCACTATCTCTCGAGATTCCACCCGGTCTTGACCCATACCAGCCTGCTGAAGATTCAATAACTGTTCATTGGGAATGACTCCGGTTGTGTTCGGTTGACTAGTGCGCCCGTGGATTTTATCAGTCAGGAATGATTGACTGAACCTCTAGCCCAGGGAGGTACGGCCTTCATCCGGAAAAATAAAAAAAAAGGGGGGGGGGGGGGGGGGTGGGGGCTGGAAGAACGGGATTATACGGAGTCACGCAAGACTCGACTTAAGACTGTCGGTGGGAAGATCTGAGAAGCAAGGTCAATCTTTCGGGGACGCTAGCACATAGAACAATCCTTCAATTCCACACCTCTCTTGAAGAAGAAAATTACCACAAAAAAATAAAAAAAAGAATGGAAGGAAAGGATCACTGCAGGATTCGTGCAAGACCATCAGCAGGTGAGAATGGGGGGATTCTGGCGAGTCGCTGTGGAAAACGGAAAGAGGGCAGAAGGGAGGGGGGGAAAAGGAAGCCGGCGCAGCAAGCCAACAGAAAGGCGAGGATGGGCCGTGTCTATTGGGTGCGGAATAGAATCAGCAACCCAGCCTGCAGTGGCTTTGCTAGCGTACCGTTCTGTCGGGACGGGTTTACGAATAGGATCGAGGCTCTAATGCTGTCTAGCACTTATGGTCTCAGATTGCGCAGGGCCATTGCTGAAGGACAGGCGACCTGACAGCCAAGCGGGAGACACGATGTGGGTGGGTCCAAGCCTTAGTACGGGGGGTGGTGGAGGAGGAGGAGGGGAAGAAAAAGGAAAGTGCGACTTGGGAAAAAAGGGAAAAACAAAAAAAAGGAAAAGGAAAACGAAAACGAAAAAGAGCATGGGATGGCCCCAAGCTAGACGACTAAGAGTGCGACCACTTCGTTCCTCATCCTCATCCTCGATCCTTCGATTGGATTTATTTTTCGGCCGCCTGCTATTTCCCTTCTGGTGGCCTCCACTGGCCACTTGATGGTTCTTACCGTTCCTGTCGACGATGGAATCATGCTGAACAGAACCGCGCAGTCCAGATAACAATCTGCAGACCTTGCCAACACATCTCTGCAGCTGTGAGACGATCGCCTGCCCCCTCCTTATTCGGGGCTTGGCTTTTCAGATGATCTCATCTGTCGGTTACGACGTACTGGAGTGATGGATGTAATAAAGTAACAGACAGGGTATCTAGCCTGTTTTTTTTTCTTTTTTTTTTTTTCTCCCTCTTTAGCATCGGTTGCGCTTACACAAATATGGGGTACACAACCGAATAGATTAAGACCCTGTCATATAAGCTGAGGCCTAAGTGCTTAGCCTACTTAGGTAATGATTACATCTTCCAGAAGATTGACTCCAATTGATGTAATGGCCGGTCCGAAGGAAGAGACGGGCGGAAGATCCGTGAAGGATTCCTATCATACTGGCTATAGACGACATGACGAATCGTGACCGCATGTCGTACTCTTAGGCGACCGACTGCGATCTCACTCTGGCACACAAGGAGCGATCTGGAGTAATTCGTCAGCCTCTTCAGTAGGCTGGGCATCCTCAAACCCACTAGTGCCGCGGATTGAACCCGTCGGTGTCAAGGCGAGCCGGCCCATTATTATTGTGTTGGATCCATTCTGGCGCACACGGTGGTTTGTTTGAGCCCTTGGGTCTGAGTCGGAGGAGGTTTTAGCAGCAGCGACACGGCGGGGCTCGGCGATGACGATCGGGGATAGACGAGTCTGGAGCGATGAGGAGGAAGAGGAAGACAATGAGGAAGAGGAGGAGGCCTGAAGGAGGCCGAAAGAGGAAGGACCCGGTCGGTAAGGTAATAATCGGCTTGCTTACGAAGGAAAGAGGAAAAAGTAACGACGGGGTCCAGTCCAAAGGAATGGGCAGGATTGACGGGTCTGTTTTGCCTGGACCAAAGCTGGCAGCAGCAGAAGATCTGATATCAGTAGTATTAGCATTTTGCATATATCGGACATGTCGCACATGAATAAGGCTCATGCTGTAAGGAAGTGACTACTTACTTACAGACAGACAGGCAGACAGACAGTTACGGGAGTACTACGGAGTAGTACTACTCCAGGTGTGCCTGACACCCCCAGGCGCCAAAGGGCGGTGGTTCTGGGCAGTGGGCAGTGGGCAGCGCAGGCCTTCTCCCCCCCCCCACACCCAGCCGAAAAGCCCCTCCTGCCCTTGGCCTCTTCATGAGGGTTAGGCAAAATAAGAAGTGACAACCGATAATTGTGTCACTATCTCCACAACTCGGTTTGGCGCCGATCGGCCCCGAACTCTTCCTGACTGACTAGCCTAGACGAGCACACAAATCACACCAGGGGTGGCCGACCCCCATATTCTAATTCCTCAGCCTGCGCACTGCGTAGGCCTTGATTTCTGGAGTAGGAGCGTCTGGGGCGCGATATGGAGAGATTGAAAAATATACTATTAGGGTATAGTACGCAGTATAGATCACCCTCGAGATGGAGATGTCAGCCGTTATCCTTCAACAAGTTTGGGGGCCTGCGTCGTCAGTCATCTGCAACACGCCCCCAACCCTTCTAGTTTTTTCTTTTCTTTTCTTTGACCTTTTTTTTTCTGTTTTTGCTTTTCCCCCCCTTCTTTTCGGCTTTTCGAGCATCCACCGGCCATCAGCTTAGCATCCCAGCAAAACCCACGACAATTACAGTTTCATTATGTGGGACTTGAAAGCGGAAAGTTCCCGCCGGCAGCTTATCAGCTGGAAGTACGCAGGTCGAAACGCGAAACATGCTTCGGCCGTGAGGACTAGTTACTATCCCCGATTTCCCTCTCAACATCACAAGGGAAATTGTATGGTGCCAGTCATCATGGTCTGGTCGTTATTAATTTCGGCTTCAACAATGCAATGCTACATGGCGGATTCGTCCGCGACGAGGATTGGTTGGGGAAGAGAATTGCGGCACAGTCAATCTGCGCAAGCTCCAAACCCAACCCAGCCCGGAGCGCGTAGCATGTCCGCTTGTATGGATCACAGGCGAACTCGACCGCTTGGCTTCTCCCCCCCCCCTGCAAGCTGTCGAGCAGATGACTCTGGCAACTGAGCTACTGTGTAGCTAGTTCATTGCCCGCCTCATTTTACCAACCTAGATGATATGCGTGCGTGTATGCGCTCAGGCAATATCGAGGGGAAGGTTCCGAGGAAATAACAGCCATTTTCTCCGTCAGCAATATGATGGGTGGAGGGCCGTGAAAAAAAGGCGGATGATCATCCGCTTGTCAGCGCCTGTTGTAGATCCTATCCCTGAGGGTTACGAATCCCCTCGTCCCCGACCTCGTCTTGTGCGTTGGGTGGAGGTACCCCGGGGATGCCTCAAAGGAGGCCAGCAGGCAGCCAGCAAGTAGCAATAAAGTCGTGCTTGTTGCGACGGGCGAGTATGATCCCGGCCAACGGACAAGGGAAGACTTCCTTCTGCCAGCCCCGTCCTGCCTTAGTCCTTAGTTTCCACCAACCTCTCCTCTTCGGACGCGTACCCGCAGCTTCGTTCAATCACGTGAGGGTTCATCGCCGGGGAAGTCAGGCAGGCCACCTATGATGAGGGCGCATTTTGATTAATGGCGGAGTCAAACAAGTCAGTAGCTGCTCGTTCAAGGATGTTGCGATGCTTGGGGGTGGAGACCGAGGGAGAGAACAAAGAAAACAGACGGCAGGGATCAATTCCATTCCAGCAATCGACGTCGAGCACGCCAGGCCCCTGACTCGTAACCAGTTACACGACCCCAACTGATGGGGGGGGGGGGGGGGGGAAGAAGGGTGGTAGCACATCCCATGTGTCGGAGTTTGGGTTGGAATGAAGCGGAATCGATACACGGGCCAGGATATTTTTAATCACATTCTTATTGAACTTTGAAGGCTATGCATCCGGTGCATTGCCCTCTTCCTCGAGCGGTCAGGCCACTGTGGCACAGCGTTGCACTTACACAGTCCAGCACGCCGAGGGATGGAAGGATGGATTAGAATCGCTGGCTAGAAAGCCCCTAGAATTCAGGACGTTGCGGCTCAAGCCGTCGACATTTGCTGCGCCTGTCACGGCCAGGCTTGGGCGGAAGAATGAGACACTGCCGCGGGCCCGAGGGAGGCTCCATCGCCGGCACCTTCCTAGTACCTCCCTAGGAGATAGTAACTTGAAAGGCTCCGTCTTTACCCGCCTCCTGCGTAATTAGTCCTGGTGAGTCTACTAGATACTAGATACATGGTACTATCCTCCTGCAAGCGAGCTTAAGTGTAACTGCTGCTGACCCAAAGAATCCAGAGACTGGGCCTAGACAAGATGGATGGGCGGAGGAATGCCTTGTGGGAGGCTGTGATATCATGGTGCTCCCTTGGTGCGACGGGTCGGAGACGCTGCCGAGCCTCACCTGTTCTTGATCTTCCAGAAAGATCCATTTGTTCCTGTCCGTGGTGGCGGAAGCCACTGTCCTCTGCTACCGGACTTGGGTCGAAGCCACCCCCCAAATAAGACCCGTCCACAGGCCGAAACAGGAATCCAGACAACCAGGATGATGATATTCATCATCTCTGACCATGTCCCAATCCTGCTGGAGTGGATGGATCAGGGGGGACAAACACGTTGGTGCTTGCCGGAACGGACGGGGCGATCCCGTCGGCTTTACGGAGGGAGCTGGGGACATTTTCTTTGTCCCCCTTGATTACACAGTCCTACACAGACAGTACTACCACTTATCCTTCTGCCTTGTGCAACAGCTAAAATCGGCCATGTGTCCCAATGGATGGATGAATTCCGCGAACAATGGCTTAGACAGGACTTCGTAGGATTCGATTCCTGCAGGCTCATATAATCCGATTATTTTTCTGATCCACCTGCGATTATGATGATGATGATAATAAATGATAATAAATAATAATAATAATAATAATAATAATATTCAGGTGGAGGCGCCTTGTCGGTGAGTCTCCATCGCTGATGGGGGCAGTGTCGAGTAAGAACCAAAGGGGCACCGCACTTGGCCAGAGCTTCCGGCGGCTAAAGAAGGGATGGGCTTGCGAACAATCCGACTGGGCCATTCGTCTAAGAACGGAGTCGCTGGGCCAATCATGCCCCATTTGGCCCAGATCAGATCGTTGCGGACTGGATGTGTCAGATGTCAATCAATAGTAGTCACCTCTCTATTTAGGTTTGCGGCGATGGAGCCCAGATGGAGCCCGATGGAGCCCCCAACGAGGTGCTGCCTCGGGGCGGAATAGCGTTCCTTTGCCGGGGCCATCCTGATTGCCTGGCTTTTTTCCGGCCCTTCCTCGCTTATTGGTCGGCTGGCCCTTTTTGCCAAAGCTTTTTCTTATCACGCCAATAGAACGGCCGCCTGCGTAATAATAGGAAGGAAATTAATCACACCTACCTACGGAGTGAGTTGTGTGCCCTGTCTGTCAGGCTGTCAGCAGATCTCATCAGCTGATGCATTCTGCTGCCAGTCCTCCTGTAGAGACCACGCAGGCCCGATGTACGACGCCTCTTCAGGCGTTCGTTCACTTGCAACTTGCAACTTGCAACAACCTGCCGAACAGATCATCATGCAGAATCATCATGGGCCCCATCCATTCCGACACCAGTGGCCTCCACCGGTCCGGATCGGCCTGATCTACTTACTACCTAGCAAAAAAAAAAAAAAAAAAAAAAAAAAAAAAAAAAAAAAAAAAAAAAAAAAAAAAACAAAAAAAAACAAAAAGGTATCCTTCAGGCTACTCCGTATGATCCACCGAACAGCGACACCAAGACACTAGGTTCCGGCAACAATATTCACAAGCGCTTTCGCAGTCTCACTACCTGGCACGGCACCAACGGGCACGTTGGTGCCTCCGTCCTGTTCTCTAGGATCCAGCTAGGAATAGCGTTGGCCGCTAAGCCAGAAAGTGAGGCCTGCGTTTGAGGCAATTCGCCCCACGTGTTGGGCGGCGCAGGGGCACGGAAATCGTCGGTGCCTGAGGGAACGAAGGAAGCGCTCCAGGCGAACGAGGCGGGAGGCTGAATGCTGAACGCTCAAGGCCAAACCAAACTAACTTTTTCTTTGTCGTCCGGAAAACAACTCAGCCCACCTGCGGAACTCCGTACAATGCAATCGACGAACCTACCAGGCAAGGGTGTCATACCGTACGACTGACTTACCTATCTTAATCACCGAAGCCACTGGAAAGGGAAGGACAACCTGTCCGGCCGGGGTTGGGGTTCTCGCCGGAAATCCACCAATAAGCCGGACGATTGAGGCGAAAAAACGCAAGTGAAGCGGACGGCATTCGTCCGGCGAGTGTTTTCACCGCCGCGCGCTGACTGCTGACGGCTTCGGACCTGGAGCTGAAGCTTATCGTCAGACGGATCTGAACCAACAAGGCTTGGCAATCAGGCTCCGGTGCAGGTAAAAAGAGCTTAATAATGGGGGCGTCCCTATAGGGAGGGCAAATGGGATTGAAGTGATAGGCTGGGTCGGGTAAACCTCTCTTATTCTCTGGGATGTTCTCTCCGAAGTACTACCTACATTAGTATGTACGAGCAGGAGACGATCCACCAGAACCAAAAAGTGAAACTTGGGCTCCTGCGCCGATTTCCAATCGGAGGACCGCCATGGTTCTGTATCTCTGTCCAATGTCCACGGTGGCGTTATCAATCTCACCAACACCACGCCACGGATCCTGGCGATCAAACGTGGTGAACGTGGCCAGCAATCCTCGGGGGCCAAAAGGCTGCCTAGGGTAGTGACTACCATCCTTTGCCGCCCGCCGGCAGTGACGAAGGATGCGTCCTTCTAGAAGTCGTATACCCATACGCAGCGATTAGCAGCGCGTATTCGGGGCCTGGCGCCGAGCCCCGAAATGAATCCCGAGTCTGGCCGCGCCGCAGGGCAGAGCCGGTCTGACTAAGGCTGAGACAATGAGATTGACCCCTACGGAGTACGCTTCCTCTCCTATAGGACAGGGGCCCTCTCCATGATTGCACGTCGTGGTCGGCCGGATGACACTGCTGCATCCAATCAGCTCTGCTCCGAGCCAATGATTGACATCTACTGTCGGCGGACGAGGACGAGGAGTTGCGGCACAGTCGTTGTACATACGTCTGGACGCTACGGAGGACGTGATGGGGTCCTCCGGAGGGAGAGAGGCGCTTAAGCCTTAGCAGTTAGCAGTTAGCATGGTCCTTTGGCTAGTGCTCGGAATTGCAGTCCCCCGTCGATAGCTTGTGACGGGTGCTATCGACCCTGGGGACTAAGGCGGACACCGTGGGTACTCCAGTGAGTGACAGTACGTGCTCGACCAGCCTTGTCTCAAGGATCAAGTATCATGTAGGTACTTAGGTAGGATCTAGGTGTCACCGGTGAGGAGGCTATTATTATCCGGCGCAAAGCAATAATGGACGATAGTATAGGATGATCGCGTCGACGACTCCCATGGCCTCATCCTCATACGGCGGGATTACATACTAGCGCGGGTGCCATGGCGAGCCAGTTGACGGAAGCACTGACCCCATGCATGCAATGCAGCCATGGCGACCTACATTTACTGCAGCCCGGATGGCTCGGCGCGCTCTCAGCCCCGATACCATACCGTACGCCGTCGCGACCGCCAATCCGAGTCGCCCGGCCGTTCGATCGACACCGACAAGCGAGATCGATTCAGCGTCTCAGGCCGTCCACTAGTAAGCATCCAGGAAGTACTACTAATTTCCTCGGCGCTAGCAGACTGGCACACACACTAGCAGTGTAGCACACAACTTAGCACACTAGCAGTAGTGCCAGCCTGGCCACCGTCACGGCCGGTGCGCCCCTCCCCCCATCAAAGGCTCGAACACACACCTTAAGGTGCCACGGGCAGACCTTCCCAAGGGACGTACCCCAGGTAAGCTTACCCTGAAGAAATGCCTAACCGTTTTTATCCACTGAGTCAGGTACCAGCTCGACTGAAGAAAGTGTCCTGACTCCTCACAGGGAGGGCTGGAATAGCTGGATAGACGTTCGGCCGGCCTCATGCTCGACGGTGGCCAGCGCAATTTCCCCCTCTCAGGTTTGGGGCCCATGGTCCAGCCTACCAGGATGCTCGCCTACCCTGAAAACCCCTCAGCTGGACGGAGCCTGCTCAAGGTTGCCTACTAATGCCCAACTATCACACCTCATCCAGACTGTCGGGTCCGGTGGTGTAGCATTCGCGCTGCGAGAATCAGCCGGTGACCTGCGCCAATTTTCCCAGTTAATCTATTTTTTCGCGCTGCGGCTGGACGAGGCAGCCGGATTCCTGAGGTTGGGGATGATTGACTCGCCCTCTTTTTTTTTCCTCTCTCTCGTTCGTCCATCTGTCCGTTCGTTGAGGGTTGTTTGTCCTTTCGCCTCGGAGTCCCTCGACACCACTACTACTACTACCACCACCGCCGCCGCCACCCGCGCCAGAAAGATGGAGCCGCCAGGACGGAATAATAATAGAGTATGGAGTACGGAGTACAGTAGTGATTGTTACCTTGAAGTGGCTGGACTTGGCTGGTCGTGGGCCCATCAACCATGGTCCATTCCCATCGCTAAGCATCCTCATTCTCTGGGTCACCCATCAAGCTTCAACCCAAAACAACGCACCCCACAACGTCCAGACTCCAGAGAGGGGACATTCACCCGGCCTCTTGTGTTTCCCCTCGGCGATCTCCGTCGGTATCCACTTTGGAAACCAGAAATCCCGTTCTGGGCCTTGTTGCCTCCGTGGCTCTTTGTTCCACCCTACCAAGGGACTCGGTAGCTACATTCGAGTCAAGTCACTGAATAAAGTATGCCCTATTACCTACTACATAGTCCTTACAGACTTACAGGACCTAAATGACTGTGGAAACCAACCCAAACCAACCCAAACCAAAGACAAAGACTAAGACACCCGGCCGACACCAAATCCCGACCCCGACCCCGACCTGGTCTGGGCTCTTAGTCTAGTTAGTTGGTTTGTTTGATGTTTCAGCAATTACCCTATAGGGTATATACTATACGGAGTACTCTACTAGACACTAAGTAGTAAGTCCTATGTATTAGGTCCCACGTTACTGCGGAGCGATGCTGACTTTTACCTAGGTAGTCCAACGACCCCTCTACATTCCATGTAGTAGCCTATAGTATGGATGATATGCTGATCCCACTGTCAAGATAATTAAGTGCTGTACGGAGGACGTGGGATTCCAGCACCCAAGCTTATACCTCTGTCATTCGTGCTTGCATTTGCTAAAAGCTGACTAGTTTCCGACCGACCGACCGACCGACCGACCGACCGGGGTCCGTCCTTTGGTGTGTAGTAGGAGTCCCCTGGAATGGGTCAGCGACGGGATGGCGGGAGGGATTCCGGTCTTTTCTTCTTCCTGCTACCTAACAGGCGTGCTGGGAGGCCGGGTAAAGTGGACAAGCGAGAGGTATACGTGTGTTTATTGTTTACGTCATGTCGAGCTGGGTAGGGAGTTGTGTAGATATCCCTGTTTATAGTTATAGTCATGGTGGTGTTGATTCATGTGACGAAACTTGAAGATACCTGAAGATACCTTGGTTTGTTTACTATTTCATGTGAAGAACCCCGAAGATACCTGGCGATACCCTGGTTGTTCGTTGGTGATTATTTCATGTGAAAGAGAGGGTGTATAGATAGGTACCTCAGTACTTCCGTCGGGAACGTCCCCCACTACGACTAGTACTCCCACCGTGGCACAGCTAGATACCAAGGACTAACTAGCATACCGGTCCGATATCCGACCAGACAGACAGATAGACGAACACACCTACTACCACCTACCACCTACCTACTACCTACTACCTACCTACTATCTACCTACCTACTATCTACCTACCACGGAGTACCTGGTATCTAACTACCTACTATTCTTCAAGTCTCAAACAACACCCATCCCACGACTCCATACTACTAACCCAACTCCACTACAGCAGAATATTTAGTCACGGAGCTCAACCGGAACACGGAGTCGGAGACATCTCACTCCATGTCTCCAATCAAACACTCCCATCTAGTCCGTAGGAAGTAAATACGACTAATCATATCCCACTAACCATGGTGGGATACTGTACCCACATACATACTCAACGATATCTCTCACTCTAATCCAATCCAATCCAATCCAGTCTTGCCACCTAGGTAACTACATGGTAAGTAAACACCAACTTATCATATCCCGACTAACTATAGTAGGATAAGGTACCCATAGAGTCAAAGTTGCATGTCCCTCACTCCGATTCAATTCAATTCAATCCAATCCAGTGCTTCTATGTAGGTTGGTGGTCAAGTAAATCGTATAGATACATTTACTATAATAGGATAAGGTATACGTAATAGAGTTAGAAACGTTTCAATCTAATGCAATCCAATCAAACACCACCACCACCACCACCACCACCACCACCAACAACAACAACAACAACAACAACAACCCACTATACGGTATACCTACCTATACGGAATACTAGGTATAGTAGGATAAACGTCCACGTAACAACATCAGAAACCTCCCCTCTCTTTCTCTCTCCCTCCAATCCATCAAATTATCCTATCCAATCCAATCCAATTCGATACCCCGTCTAATCCATCACCACCATAGCCACGTATATAAATATCACTAATCACATATAGACTACCACTACTATTCCTCCGTGCTCCATACTACTACTCAGCCCGTAACCCAAACAGACCCCACTATCCATAATACTAATAAAATAAGGCAGTTAAGTACTATCTACCTAGCACCTAGTATCTAGTATCTAGTATCTAGTATCTGGGGTATCCACCAACCCGGACACGGAGTCGGAAACAACTTTCATTCCGATCCGATTCCGCTTCCGCTCGCTCTTTACTTTACTTGACTTCATTTATTTCATTTATCATTATCATTATCATTTGGCTGGACCGTAGTAGTAAGTTCTCCGTAGTTAATTATCTGTCTATTTGTCTATTTGTCTATCTGTCTAGCTAACTAGCTATTTGCTGGGATTCGGAGTTGGTTTGTTTTGATTTGGTTTGATTTGATTTGATTTGATTTGTATTAACTTATTTCCTGGGGCAGAAATTTATATTATAATGAATCAGGGGTAAAGGTAGGGTAGAGTAGGGTACTAGGGTAGGGGGAAAGGCAATCAGCAATCAAGAAAGAAAAGGGATAACAAACATTCACCAAAAGAAAGAAAAGAAAGAAAAGAAAGAAAGGGGGCATGCATACATAGCATGCATATCTACATCCTATCCCATGAGTCATGAACAAATCCCAAATCCAATTTACGATTCATGGTTCATTCTCCAAGTCGAGTTTCGCTTCCCTTCGCTTCCCTGTCTGTCTGTCCTGTCCCTGTAGTATCTATATACTAATTACAGATTAGTGTGTAAAATGTAAAGTTATGTAGGAGCTTATTCCAATTGGAATGTTAGATGTATGTACTCCGTATGCATGCATGCAGTAAATAGATGTAAATAAAAAGCAAAGCATGGAATGAAATGAATGAATGGATCATCATCATCAGCAGCAGCAGCATCGTCATCTCGGGGTTTGAATTCCGAGAGTTTGTGTTTGTGTTTGTGTTTGTGTTTGTGTTCGTGTCTTACTCGAGGTTGGATCTGGAATGTTTGTTGTAAATGTAAATGTATGTTTGCCTTGCTCTGACTTACTAGGTAAGGGAATTGCCGGTTCCATGGTTCATCGATGGACTTACTTCGTGGAAGGTGATGATGGAGTGATGATGAGGGTGGTATGGTACGGTATTGGGTTTTGTAGGGGTGTATGGTTTCGCGTATTGGTATGTTTCTGTATGCGTACGGGTTGGGTATGGGGTTAGGTGGAAGTGGCGAGGATGGGATTGAGGATGGATAGATGGGTAGATGTTAGTAGTTACTTAGATCAAGATGGTTCTGTTGTATAGGCTTGGGCTGAGTTGTTGCATCAATGTTGGTGTGGTGGATCATGGGTTGGTATATCATCTATACATCTTCGACTACAAAGTATACAGCTACACCTACAGCCACACTGCTAACTGCAATATCTGCACATCTTATTTCCTATCAACTATCACCTAAGTCATCCACACGCCATCCTTGCAATTTCCCAAATCCTCCATCACCATAACACCATAGATAGTCCTTAGACACGACCACCGAACGCCACTATGAGTATCATGAGTGTACCTTGGGCAACTAGTCGAAGTGAAGACCGGTAGCAAACTCGCAACTGAACGATCAGCAGTGATCCCAAACTCAGACACAGAGGCAAACTCACGGATCAGTCGCGTACTGCACATTGCACTGCTCCCAGTCGGCTTCGCGGACGAGAGCAGACCGGAAACGCACCGCATCCTCAATGCTAGAGAAGCGGAAGACGACGCTGCGGGCCTAGTCACATCAGTATATAACACAAACAAGAGAACCCATACTCACATCGCCTGGCACATACGTGTCCAGAATCTTTTCGACCTTGCGACCGTTGCCACGGGCAATATTGTGCAGCTGTTCCATGGTGACCTCCATGTCGACGCCGACAGCCCTCACAGCGCGAGTCGAGCCCACAGACATGTTGAAAGAAAGCTGGGAGCTGACCACGTCAACATCCTTGCCCATCTCCACAAAGACGGTGAGACGTCTCTCTCGGTCAAGGTCGATGCCATTGGGATACTTATCGTAGAAGGCCTGGCATGCCTCATGATCGCAGAAGAGGACATGAGCAGTTCCGTTGGCAGTAACATTAAGGCTCTCGATAGCGCCACCGTGGACCAACGACAGGACCTTGGCAGGGCTGCACCAGGCAGCAGGCAAGCCCTTGATGATAATGCGACGGACCTTGGCAGCTGAAGCACACACGTCAGCACGGTTACCACTGAAGGGACGAAATAGGTTACCTGGCTTGTCACGAACGACCGGAGTGCCCCAGCTCTTGAAAGTAGCAAGGTGGGTGCGGTCCTGCTCCTCCTCATCATTGCCAGGAGTCACAGCATCCGAGCCGACAGGCTGAGCACTGGTAGAGACAGTAGTATCATTCTGGGACGTCAGGTCACCAGTCACGCTGGACGCCTCTTCGGCCTTGGGAGTCTCAACGTTCACTCCAAATCCAGAGTTGTTTTCAAAATCTCCAGGCACGGTTGGACCGGAAGCTACAGGAGACATCAGACGTTAGCATCACACCTCAACTCACAGGATTATCATGGATCTTACTTACCAAAGACATTGTCACGCGACACAGTAGACTCATGATCAAAAGGATCAACAGTGGAGCCGGCACGAGACTTGGAAACACTGCCCGGCTCGCTGGACGCGTCGACGGCAGAAACAACCACAGGAGATCCGTAGCTTTGAGACAGCTTGAAGTTGCGAGCAGCCGCCATGAAGCCGACAGTGTCGTCGACATTGGCGACAGGAGGCACCTTGGCAGACATGGCTTTCACTGAGGTGCCAGGCGAGGAAGACTTGAGAGAGGAGCGACAGACAGAGGAGGGAGGGGTAAGGTTATGAACAGGGGGAGGAAGAGGTGAAGGGGAAAAGGCCGGAGACGTGGAAGTGGCGTGGGCGTGAGGCGTATGGACTGAAGTGAAGGAAGCCGGCTGGTTACCGGAACGACGCTGAGGGGCTTTCTGCTATGGCAAAGCCGTTGGTTAGCTCCCCACCGGATTGTGCCTCCCTATGCAGAGGCAGAAGAAAATGAAGCGAGAAAGGATGGAAGAGACTGAACAGGTGCAGATGCCTGGGAAAACCGAGGGTGGGACCAACAAACACTGACCAGAAGAAGGTCCGCTTTAGGGGCATATCGGCTTTCCTCCAGCCCTGCAGAGGACCGATCCACAAAGGCTCCAATCACCCCATAGATGATGTGGGTGATCCGCTTCGTCAGATCGATGCCTTCTGGGTAGTGGGGCTCCATGTTGACTTCGCCCGACGTTGAGAGGTGTAGTACGAGATGGGAGATCCAAGAAGGAAGACGGGATAGGGGTCGGAGGATGAAGGCCAGTAGGGAGCTGGAAGCCAGTTAAATAAAGGGAACAACCATTGTTCCACGAACTGTAACTGGGGAAACAGGCAGGTGAAGGAACCAGCAGATCAACACCGTAGCCTGGGATAACACAGAATCCGGGCTGATAGACAGACCTTGCCCACCGTGACTGGCGGGCACGTGGCGAGTGAATAGGGGTGGTGCCTACAAGCAGTGTAACACAGATCAGAAAGATTCCGTTTGCTATTGTGATGCTCTATGTCCCATGGGGTCTGCAACCCGTTGTATGTACCCGTCAATGATGACCTATAACACAATGAAAAGGAGATGGTAGTACAATATGCACACAGACAAATATAGACAGTTACCCGAACCCCCTTCCTTAGGAAGGTACCTCGATATCCTCGTATCCCTTCTGCCCTTCTTGCCGATGCTCGACAATGACTTGGAGTCCTCGACGTCCGCAGAAGCCATCCGTGCCGGCAATCCGATGGACCGGTTGGAACGATCCATTCCCATCGTCATGCTCATCGGGAATCCACACGACCTCCGGCGCAGTCTGGCCCGGAATTTCCGTGCGACGAGGATTGAACCAGGGCAGGCCGACGAGATGGTCGATGATATTATGGAGCAAAGAGTACAGCTTCTCAAAGCGTCGGGTCGTTCCCAACCAGGAGAGGGTATAACTGTCGTATGCAACCCGGATGTACGGATTGAGGTAGATCCCGGTGTCGGTGATTTCCTCCACGTCCGTTTGAGGTTTCTGGATATCGGCATGGATCAGGCAGCATTCGGACGCTTCCCAGAACGTATCCCGGGACGCCCGGAATCGAGCCGGCGAGGTGCCCTCCCCAGAGCCCAGAGGCTGCACCCCAGCCGTGGGCGGTTTGGCACCACGCTGGAAGAAAGTCGCGTCGAACGCTACCATGCCTCCCCAGCAACTCCGCACCCGCACGGCATCTTTCCCGGCGAGGACGTCCTGGCGGCTCTGACCGTGTCCGGCGTTGGAGAACCACGGGAAGAAAGGCAGGCCCATGCCATAGCCCTGCAGGTCACGCGTGGCATACGTGTCGTAGAATTTGAACGGGTTGATGAAGTCTACGGCGCAGGCCGCGCGGTACTGGGGCATGCCATCGTCGGCGGCGTTGGTGGAGAACAGGAGATGGAGGGCGTCCAGCGGGTGGAAGGCGACATCGTTCAGGTAGAGCAGACGGTCGTAGCGCACGTCGGGTTGGTCGTCCAGGGGCCGCAACGCTCGGTTCCGCACCTCGGCCAGGTACTCGATACGCTTGATCCGCCGTGATCCGCCGGGAACGGCAACGGTCGGTAAGCCGGCCAGGTCCAGATGCTCCTCGAACACAATCGCCTTGCCGCACGTGACCCGCTCCGCTAGCTCTTGCAGCGCATTCTCGCCCTCCGGCCCACTGTCGTTCTCATAGATGCTCAGGAACACATTGTCCGGCCCCAGCAGCTCGATCAGCCCGAGCACACTGTCCCCCCAATGCCCGCGGGCCAGCTCTCCCGTGCGGTCATACAGGCTGGCGGCGATGAATACTTTCTCGTGGCGGGGGTTGCCTCGGCCGGGGGCTGTCGACTGCGAGACCGCATCCCGAAGTGACGAGTAATGTGGCGGTGGCCGGGTATAGGACGGCCGGAAGAACGACGTCAGGGCGACAAGAGTGAGGACGATCCCGGCGACGGCATACAGGTAATGGCAGATCCGGCGCGCTAGAAAGCGACGATAGCGACCGGGGCGCCTCGACGTGGACGGCTTGAGGTGGCGATACCCAGCATAGGTGGACGAAAAGAGTCGCGACCACAGGGGCTCTCTCCTGGATTCTTCTGGGTAGTAGAAGCCAGAAGTCATGGCCAACGAATCTTCACAGGGCAGGGTCGAAGAAGCAGTTGCTCAGCCCATGCCTAAGAGGGAGCAGATCATGAAACCAAAGCCAGACAAGCGACAAAAGCCAAACCATCCTTTTTCCCCAACCTTTGCGCGTCCACGCCACGGGGGGCCTCCCCCAGGGAACGCCTGCTTATGTCATCCAGCGAAAAGGAGAGCTCCCCGCCTCACGTGCCCAGCCGATCCTCCAGAACCTGACATGGCATTAGTATAGTATTCTTGACCTCGACCTTGACCTCGACCTCGACCTCGCGGGCGAGTCGTTGGGGAAGACCAGCCGGCTACTAATAAAGGTTGGGATAACCGGGGAATTTAATCCAGCTTACCGGAGCAGTCAGCAGATACTACCTCGACCTTATCGCCGGCTGCTCCGACCAAGTACCCCACTCGCCTGGAGTCATGGCTGTCATAGGCTAGGCGGTATACTGATTAGAGTACCTGTGGCTCAGGTCAATCCGAACACCGGCCATGGTAGTAGCTCCGCATCCAATATGACGTAGGCCATTCTGCTACGAGAGACCTCCTCTCCGACCCTCGTGTTCGAGCTCTCAGAGTTTCTCATTCTTCTGGTCTTCCTTCCAATCCCCTCCTATTTCCCCCTGCTCCAACCCCAATCCTCTCGTGGTGCGGAGATCTCCATAGACATCCCCAGGCCTTCTCCACAAACCACCCAACAACCATGACGAAATTCACTTTTGCCAACTCGTCTCAAAAGGTCCCCGGCGATGGGATCCTCCCCGCCGAGTTTGCCATCACAGCAGCCGCTTCCACAGATGCCTGGTCCAAACCTCCGTCCACGGACATCTTCAACGCCCCCATCCTATATCAGACCGTTCCATTGAAGTCGTTCAAGCGGGTCCGAGTCGCCTTCAATGCCCTCTGGCAACAAAACTATGACCAGGGTGGCCTCATTCTTGTCCTCAACCGCGCGGACGGAACCCGGAAATGGGTCAAGACTGGCATTGAGCTCACCCGCGGCCGACCTCACCTGAGTACCGTCACCAAAGACAAATGGGCGGATTGGAGTCTGCAGCCGGTTCCATCGGGCGGTGGAGCAGCGACGCTAGAGCTTGTCAAAGAGGCAGACAACAGCCTGTGGATTTATCTTGTGGAGGGCATCCAGAAGTCTCCTCTGCGAGAGATCACCTGGATCTTTGAGGAACCGGACGTCCAGGAGTTTTGGGTTGGGTTATACGCAGCTCGGCCCTCCAAGGAAGGAGACGAGCTGGTGGTGAACTTTGGCCATCTGATCATTGAAGCGGCGGAGTAATGGGTGTCAATGGACAAATGTAATCAAGCATGACGAACATGACTATCAGATCGTACATATCTTGTACCGAGTCGAACCTGCAGTCGGGTACTTGTACTATGTATCTTCTGTGAGGTCAGAAAATGTTCAAACTTTCAATAACGGGCTAGAGATACCTGTCCAGAGGTTTCACTCAAAAACAAATTCTTCGTGCCTGATTGATCGAGTCAGCAATGTCCCACGCCAATGCAATGTAGATGCGGTGCCAACACAAGGCCCCCGGTAGGACAGATAACCGGTAGGTTACGTTCGCTGTATGGCTACTTCGTCCAGGTATACCGGGCCAGGTATCTACCCAAGCATAGGTATCCGATACGGCTTGCGATCCCACTGGTCAACTGAAGAACATGTAGTGACTTGAAGGCCTTTTGTATTGGCTGTTCGATGTGTTGGATAATCCTTATAGGCTCATTCGGGGACAGTTTCACCGACCAGCTGTCAATGCCGGTCTAGATCCTGCTAACCGCCATTTCCTTGGGCATATTGGGACTGTGATCTGTAGAAGGCACCGGCCACCGTCATAATCGAGTGTATGGTAGGAAGTACGCGGACGTTGCCCGAAGCATAGAATTATGTAAATAGATCACATGAGACCACCCCAGCAGAGGGGGTCACTTCAGCACCACAGATACCTAGTCATACATGTTCATGGGGCCAGACCATAGCCCTTTTCATCTTGAAGAGGGGCCAAATAGATGAGGGGTTGGAGAGGGAGCACAGTGGATGCAATGACACACATGAACGAGATCCGAAGTAACACCGTACCAGACCAGTCCCTCAAGGATCTTGCGCAACGATGGAAAATCTCCGTGCGCAATGCATACGAAAAAAAAAAAAAAAAAAAAAAAAAAAAAAAAAAAAAAAAAAAAACGCTAAGCTCTACCTACCATGGCGGTGTCGTACAGTGGAAACTCCAAGTCTCCATCCGGGAGCCTTGCCAAACCGCCCTCGAGGCCCAATTCCATTTCTTTACCGTTTGTAGTAAGTGGGTGGATCTTTAAAGTTCGGCACAAGTCTTGCACTGAAGATGAGCCGACGGAAAATATCTCATTCATTATGATTTTTTCTGCGGCTTTCGCGCGTCCTGGGTGAAATCGGTTGGGAGGGAGGGCCCCTCCAACTGTCCGCTTAATCCTAGCTTTTCATATGATCTGATGAGGTCTTTTTGGTGGAGGGGTAAGCCTAAAGAGCGGAGCCTGCACAACCCGTGACCGCCGGCTGATGACCAGGCGCGGTTGTTCCCGAGTCATCCAGCAGCGGGTGTCGCATTCCCCCCAATCATGCGCCTGGCCCGGTTTTGCGCTGGAAATTACGGCAAGTATTGTTGGGCAACAGAAAATTCCTGATCCTGATCGCTTTGGCGTGATTACAATTACCCTGTCGCTCATTAGACAATGCTGAGAGTGGGGGATCGATCTGGTGTCCACCGTGTAGTATGCACATACTAGCCCACAGTAGTCGGCGAGCCTGTTACAGTGTACCAGTCACGTTTGGTCTGCAAGGGGGGAGACAAGGATGGGCGCCTTCATTCTTTTGACGAGCAGAATGCCAGGCGGTCTGGAGGAGACAGTATAAGAGAACGGCGCTGCTTATTGCTTCGGGTTCATCGACTTCTTTGTTGGCTGAGATCTTTGCATGATTTCTTGTAGAGACAATTAATTGTATGATCGAGTCGGTCCGCCGGAGCAGGTGATCTTATCATATCTGATGCCTGGTTGCCCGCCTGCGTAGGATTCAGAATCCCGGTCGCCTTGCCACTATCCTTCCCCCCACTTCCACACCACGCTTTGCCCTGGTGAACTCCTGCAGTCGAAGCCTTCTTTGCAGCAAGGCCAGGGGTACCTGCTCACTCGACCCCTCCTCCTCCTCCTCCGAACCTCCCGATTTCCATCCCGCTGTGTACGAAACCGCCCCCTCCCCGGTCAATGGGTGCCCGAGTCCACGGCACAAGCTTTGCAACGACCCAGTCCGCCCCAAAGGCTCCTCGATTTTATTCGATCAACGATTGGCGTGGAACAGGACATTACATTATTTCGATTCCTATCAGACCGCCTGGCGCAGCAACTCAGCGGGTGCCACACTGCCTTTCTGGGCCACGGGCGTTTAGCCCATAGGCTAGGTCCTGGGCCTCCCACTACGACGTGCATAAGTGCAGCCTGTCGATCTCGCCCAGTGGGTGTGAATCATATCGGGAGCCTGATTCGGGCTTGCAGACTCCAAGCTCAGCCCCAGTCGTCCGTACTGTACGACAGATCTGACGATCCACGCGTCGCTGCGCTTCCGCTGTCTGATTTGGTGACCTAACTGATGCATGCGGTACCCAAACCTGGCCTCAGGGTTCTCCATCTTGCTAGTGTCTTTTGCCTTTTTCCCTGCTTATCCTTTAGACTTTGATACCCCCTCTTCGTTGGCTAGTGCATTGCTTTTTCGTTCGGTGGATCTGGCAGGTTCAGGTCGCAGATACCCCTTCGACATCCGCTCAGCCTTGCAATCGTCAGCCTGTCTTCCTTCGATCCCCGGTGCTTCGACCCTGAAACGATCAGAACCACTGTTGACTTCATCTGTTGCCTTCGTGACGACAAAGCCCTCGACGACCGATCGCAATAAATGGACTTTGGCCATAGTATAGCTACCCAGCGACACTCTCCATCGACGATTACGGCGCAGCCGCGATGCCCCTTCTTGACCACGGTTCAACGATCTCATATGGCACCCTCGATCAGATGGAGCAAAACAACACTGAAGCGGAGGAGCGCCTCCTCCAGGCGGGATATGAAACTGAAGGGCATGATAGTGAAGTAGAGTCTTTGGTGGATTCGGTTCAGGATGGTGTTCGGAAGATTGAAGCGATCAATCTGACATGGACAACACGGTCGTTAATCATCGCATATATCAGGTGGGTTTCTGGCCTTGAGTCGATTTGCCATCTGTGTAGGTACTGACGGCAATGAAGCATCTTTCTCATGGCATTTTGTACTTCTCTGGAGGGCCAGACGGTGATGTCCCTCTCTGCTTATGCAACCAGTGCCTTTAGCAAGCACTCCCTGATTTCCACCGTTCTGGTTGTTCAGAATGTGGTTAACGGTATGCTATTCTATTCCTTTAGTTATCATCATTGGCCGCTGACTTCCGCAGCTGTTATCAAGCCCCCTATGGCTAAGGTCGCCGACGTGTTCGGACGGTTCGAAGCATTCTGTGTCAGCATTTTGATATACGTCCTTGGATATATTCAGATGGCTGCGTCGACCAACGTTCAAACTTACGCATCTGCTCAGATCTTTTACTCTGCCGGCTCTACCGGTCTACAGATCCTTCAGCAGGTGTTCATTGCCGACAGCAGTAGTCTGCTCAACCGCGCGTTGCTAGCGCTCTTGCCGGAGCTCCCATTTCTGGTTACGGTCTGGATTGGACCGACCATCGCGGATGCAGTGCTGGAGCATGCATCATGGCGTTGGGGTTATGGAATGTGGACCATCCTCTTGCCGGCCTCGTTTCTTCCCTTGGCGCTCTCCCTGTTATTCAACCAACGCAAGGCTAGAAGACTGAACTTGATCAAACCCCGGCACCCGCATCGACGAGGGCTTTGTTCCATTATTCGGCACACTTGGTACGACCTCGACATGTTCGGGCTGATTCTGCTATCTACGGCGGTGACCCTGATATTGGTGCCACTCACTCTTGCTGCTAGTGTCAAGAACGGGTGGGAGAATGGCAGCATCATCGCAATGATCGTGATTGGCCTGCTCTGTCTTTCTGTTCTGCCCGCCTGGGAAACATCGAAGAAACTCGCCCCCAAGCCTTTGCTGTCGCTGCATCTCCTCAAACAACGAACGGTGCTCGCCGGGTGTACTCTGGCATTCTTCTACTTTAGTGGGTTCAACTGTAGCCGAGACCCTGAATTCCTTTGCTAACGGGCCTTAGTGGCGTTCTATTTCTCGGTCCAACCGTACCTTTATTCCTACCTGCAGGTTGTCCAGGACTACGACGTCGCCACAGCTGGCCGGGTGACCCAGACCTTTGCGTTTACATCCACCATTGCTGCCTTCTCCGTATCACTGCTGATCAAATATACTCGGCGGTACCGGATCTATGTGACGATCGGCTGCGTGATCTACATGTGCGGGATTCTGTTGATGTTGCTCTACCGCAGGGAAGGCAGCTCGCCGGCCCAGATTTTGGGAACGCAGATTGTCGTTGGGATGGGCGGCGGACTGCTCAATGTTCCTGTGCAGTTGGGCGTTCAAGCCTCCGCCAGCCACCAGGAAGTTGCTGCCGCCACGGCAATGTTTCTCACCTCCATGGAAATGGGTGGCGCAGTTGGGGCTGCAATTTCAGGAGCCGTTTGGACGCATCACATCCCGCGAAAGCTCCAACTCTACCTCCCCGACGAGTTCAAAGGCGATGCGGGTGAAATTTTTGGGAAGTTGACCAAGGCCTTGTCTTACCCGATGGGATCGCCCGCCCGAATTGCCATCAATCGATCGTACCAGGAGACAATGAACAAGCTTCTGGTGTTGGCGTTCATTGTGACGATTCCATTGATCCCGCTGAGCCTACTGATGACCAACTACAGACTGGACAAGGTGAGTCTCCATGCGATTGATGCCCTGGTGAATGAGTGACTCACAGAGGAGTAGATGAGCGAAACGCCGCACCACGAGCCGGTCCCAGTTGAGGAGCCCCCGGCCGAGGGACGCTCGAAACAGACCTGAGCGAGGGTGCTCCCATGTACAGATGCATATGAAAGACTGCATCCCAGGAAAATTGCAGGGCGCTCGATTCTCGCCCCATGCTTAGCATCGCTTGCACGCATGAGCGGGAAAAGGGGGTGAGGATCGCGCCCCTGCCTGGGATGTGAAAATTGATTGTGTACAATCACGACTAAACTCTGATGATCGATGACTCCGGGTGCTGTGGGATTGAGACAGCGCTGTCACGCAAGCATTCATTTGGCGTTTCGGTTTGGATTTATGATTACGTTACGAAACTTAGGCTGCGACGGCGAGCAAGGCCGGCAGCTGATCCTGCGGGATTTTATAGATGTCACGACTAGATTAGATGATTACGGGTTACGTTATATATAGCAAGCATTGGATATTTTCTCGGGTTTTACGTCTTGTCTCCTTGGTTTTTCTTTCCCATCGTTGATGGACTGCGGTAGTCGTGCGACGATAAGCCACGAGAAGGCCGGCCGAGGGTGAGGTTGAATTGATAATTGATACATATCCCCGGGTGGGTTCTGGGCCCGTCATGAAACTTAGCGCGGGGAGTTTTATTGGGGTCGGTCTGGGCAAAGGGCATGAACAGCAGCATGAACAGGGCGGTCGGATGGCCACCTTGTCGCGAATGGCACCTTGGGGGAGCAGTTGATCACCACCTGAATTGCCTGGTCTCCTTGGGCGCGTAGCGAATCAAGCTAGGACTGGCCCAGGCAGTGTGACCACTGGGCCCGGGGAGACTGATTGGCCCAGCATCCAATGTCAGTGTCACGGATTCATGGCGAAATTACCCAACTTCCCTCCTCAGAACGTAGTAGTAGTAGTACTCTGTAGTGGTGAGTGAACTGTACTGTGTAGGCTTTGTTCCCTCCTCTGGATCCCTGTCCTCTTGCGCTGTTTGTCTTGTCCTATCTGATCGGATCCGACCTTTTTTTTTTTTTTTTTTTTGTCTTGCGCGGATGACTTGCCTCCCTTCCCCCCCCATCCATCTAGATCCTCTTGTTTGCCGCGACCCCTCCATCTTCATCTCTCTTCGCGTCTCTGCATTTATTATTTGCACGTCTCTGCACGAGGCTTTGGTTCAAGAGTGACGTTTCATCGGAGAAAGTCGAGCGAGAAGGATCCCGAGAAGGGGGTGACTAGGTTGCCGTCATATTGACCCTGGTCCGATCTCTGAGAGTTGGCTCTTATCTTAGGTTGTGGATCGCCCGGTGGTGGTGGTTTCTTTTTCATCTGGACGTCTGTTGGTAGGAGGAACGCTTTTCCCTTGGGATGTTCTTTAACGGGTGAAGTTTAATTTGGCGGTGATCTCCCCAGTTTTCCAGCCACGTCTCGCACGAGAGAGAAAGAGAGAGAGGAAGAGAGGTTGGCGTGACGGACCTGGATAAACCAGGAGCTAACTAACGGTGCGGGTTGCCCCATTGCAGCCAGTCCAGCCAGCAGCAGCACAGCAGAGAGCAGAGCAGAGCAGAGCAGCACACCAGCTTCTTTTCCTCCTTACTACTTGCTACTAGTACTCATTCACCGCACTCCCTCCCACTCATCCGTGAATCCCAGACAGACGGCCTCGCCCATCTGCTCTCGTCTCCTATCCTATCCTAGCCGCCTCGCCTTCTCTCTTCCCCTTCCCCTTCTTCCCTTCTTCCCTCCTCCTCCCTCTGCCACGCCCAAGCAGTTCTCCCCCTCACCCGCCTCCTCCCCCCCTGTTCACCGCATCTCCTCATCTCCTCCTCCTCCTTCTCCTGTCCTGCTCTCCTTTCGGCTTCCGACAAACGGCCTTCCGTGATCCTCTGCACCATCTCTCTCGCAAACTCCAAGGTCCTCTGAAGTTTCCAATATGGTTGTGGCAACAATTAAGTGCGTTGTTCTCCTTCTTATTATCCCTTTCTCTCCGCAATCACCTCCCCCCTTCCCCCCCCATTCAACCCCCCTCCCCTCCTGCGACCTCCTCTCCTATCTCGGCAGATCCCCCAAACTTTGATTCTTTTTGTCGAGCGGCACGTTGCTAATCCGGGTCGGTCTTCGTCGCAGGTGTGTTGTCGTCGGTGACGGTGCCGTGGGCAAGACCTGCCTTCTGATTTCCTACACGACCAACAAGTTCCCTTCGGAATATGTTCCCACCGTCTTCGACAACTATGCCGTCACCGTCATGTAAGTTGGAGCCTCTCATGCACCTAGTGCGCTATCTTCCGCTCTCACCAGCGTTGTGGGTGCACCCACGTCGCTGGTTCGACCCACGCGATGGCGTCAGTGACCGATGCTGGAATCCGGAACTGACTCCGACCCTTTGCGCATTAGGATTGGTGATGAGCCGTACACCTTGGGATTGTTTGATACCGCCGGTCAGGAGGATTACGATCGTCTCCGTCCCCTTTCGTACCCCCAGACGGATGTCTTCCTCGTTTGCTTTTCGGTCACCTCCCCTGCCTCCTTCGAGAACGTCCGCGAGAAGTGGTTCCCCGAGGTGCACCACCACTGCCCCGGTGTCCCCTGCCTGATTGTGGGCACCCAGACCGATCTTCGCGAGGACCCCGCTGTCCGCGAGAAGCTGTCCCGCCAGAAGATGCAACCGATTCGCAAGGAGGATGGTGACCGGATGGCCAAGGAACTGGGTGCCGTGAAATACGTCGAGTGCTCCGCTCTCACGCAGTACAAGCTGAAGGACGTGTTTGACGAGGTGAGTGTCGCGCCGAGGCCGTGCCGTTATTCGTACTGACAGACCTCGTTCTAGGCGATTGTTGCCGCGCTCGAGCCTGCCCCCAAGAAGTCGAAGAAGTGCGTCCTGCTGTAATCGATCCCGGTATCTTACAGGGCAGGTCCGTACGCTCCGGAGGGTTTCAGGCCTGTCGTTGATGCATCGCAGACACGTCGTATGATTTTGGGAGACTGAATGTGCTTTACCTATGCAATATGGAGTTTTGGGGATTCTTTCGTACGGAGGTGGCTGGCTTACTCGACCGACGTCTGACTTGAGATCTTGTGTTTGTTCACTGATCCTGGAGTGAATACACATCCTACAACCCGTAACCCCCCAGTGCGATCTTCCTCTCGCTCGGTTGTCCCTGCACTGCTGAGCCGTCTTATCTCAAGCAGACCTGCCATCGAGGACCCTCCCTCATCGCTTATTGGAACTTGTCTCCTGACTTACGTCTTGTCCGCCCTGACCCGCGTTCCTTGATACTCCTACCTCTCCACCCTTTCCTTCCTTCCACCCCTCCATCATTCCACTTCTTCTCCGCTTTCCTCTTCCTTCTTACTCCCTTTCTAACTCTCATCGTCCCTATCGGCGTTGGAAGTCGAGGCGTCTTGTTTTGGCTGGCTGATGTTTTTTTTTCTTATCTTTTTCTTTGTCTTTTTTCCATACTCCTCGATCTGTTATCATGCCGATCCCCCCCACCCAAATCAATTTGCTGTGCAATTTTTTCTTTTTCGCTTGAGCAGCCCTTTCTTTCTCAAGGCCTGGACTAGATAACACAGATACAATAGTGATGACCAAGTTATTTTATATATTTATCGTTAGCGCTCAAGAGGGAGGGAGTGGATTTGTCGAGGCATATCATATATCTAGGTAACTGGTAACTGGTAACTGGTAACTAGGGGTTTTTGTTCTTGTTAGTATGTATCCAGGAACTTGGTTTGCTAAGTAGATGAAGATTTGGTAGAGCGGATTTTTTTTTTCATACTGAGCTCGGGTAAGCTTTTTCTTTTATTATACCAGTTGTTCACAGCATTCTTGTACGTGAACGGGTGGTAGGACAGACAGACAGATAGCTGTTTCTTCGTTGATGTACCTGCATCGGTGCTAGACAACTCACTAATTCATTATACATATCGCGTCGTATCGCATTTACAATTCATCCTTGATTTCCTTCTCCACAGGCTCTTCCTCAACCGCAACGGTCTCCTCAGCGACAACAGTCTCCTCAACTGTCGCCGGGCGTCCATACCATCCTCCCAAGTCCTCACCGGCTCCGGCCTTGACCATGCTGGTGATGATCTCAAAGGCCACCTGAGCGGCTGCCAAGGCAGTAGTCTCGCCCTTGTTGTCATAGCTGGGAGACACCTCGACGATGTCGGCGCCGACAATGTTCAGCTTCTCGATACCGCGCAGGATCCGGATGAACTCCCGGGTCGTCCAGCCACCGGGTTCGGGGGTACCAGTGCCGGGGGCAGTGGCTGGGTCCAAGACGTCAATGTCCACGGACAGGTACACGGGCTGCTCGGAGTCCAGGCCAGTGCGCTTGATGATGCGGTCCACGATGCCCATGGGGCCCAGGTCGTCAATATCATCCGCGTGAATGCGCATGAAGCCCTGCTCCGGACCCGGGTTGGTATAATCGCTGTCGTCCACACCAGTCAGACGAGTCCGCAGGCCAGCATGAGCGGAGGTCGAGTTGCAGATGAGTCCCTCGCGGCTAGCCTTGTGGAAGAAACTACCGTGGTTGAAGTGAGACTGCTCCGACGTCCAGTATGCCGAGTAGCGCACCGGGTTCCAGGTGTCGAGATGGGCGTCAAAGTGCAACACCGTAATCGGCTTCTGGTAGATTTGGTAAAGCGCACGGAGAGCAGGGAGCGCAACACTGTGGTCGCCACCCAGGGTGACCAGCTTCGACTTGCCGGCGGAGATACCCTTGGTACCGTACGTGGAGTCGGCGGCGGTCAGGGCGGGGCGGGAGCCCAACTCCAGGAAGGCCTCGTACATCTGGCGCTCGGCGACGCCATTGTCGAACGGTGTGATGGGGATGTCTCCACAATCCTTGACCGTGGCCCAGGATGCATAAGGGTTGATTCCGGCACGGGTGTTGTAGCTGGTGCCGGCCATTTGGCGGGCGCTGGCAGCGCGAATAGACCGGGGACCAAAACGAGCGCCTTAGGGGCGTGTTAGCGTCACCAAGAGTGGGTTGAGGTTGTTGGTGGACCTACCTGGTCTGTAGCTAACGGCCGTATCAAATGGGGCGCCGATGACGGCGATATCGTACCGCTCGTCGGGTTCGATCAGACATCTGACCGGCTTCAGGTGGGCGAAGCTGGCAATGCCGGAGAAGGTGAACTGGATTGGTTAGTGTGAAGTGATGGGGATGGAATCAGGGGGTCGTACCTCCTGGTCCCATTTCTTCAGCAACGCCTCGCGCACACTCTCCGGAACTTCTTCGTGGTCATGGTGAGCGTGGGCGATGGCCGTGCCAGCCAGCGCCAGACAAGCAGCCCAGGTGAGCGATTTCATGATGGAATTGAAGGCCTCACTCGAGGGGTTGAAGGGTAAGGGGAGGTAGGGGAAATGAAAAGGAGAGAGAGAAGAGAAATGACAAGGAAAAGCCGTTATTTAGGAATAAATAGCGGTGGTTGAATGGCTGAAGGCGCTGCGTTGACATAAAAAATACATGCAATCGATGGCGACGGGGGGAGCTCCGATTATCTCTTATCGATACGGAGGCTTGTTCTCATTGGCTGGGGGGTGGCCGCAAAGAGAAGGTGGATGGCCTTGCGGCCTGGTCTGGCTGACGTCGTGCGGACCTTCCCTTCTGGTCGATTTCTTCATCGTCTCAATGCGGAAGGAACACCCTTGGCCACTCTCGTCGGATTGTCCATTGGTTGCAGAAGAAGAGGCTAAGTACATTCGACTGACCACAACTCGTTTCCATTCTCTTCCATCCTTCTAGCCACTCCCGCGTTTCCCCAGCATTGGTATAGGGCCATCGATCTTCTTTCTGCCGTCCGGATTGCGGAGAACGAGCAACCGCGACTAGACGCGGAAACCCCGACGTAACTACGTATTGTATCCCCCCAGAATGCCATGCGTCGAGTCGTCGTGACTGGTCTCGGAGCAGTGACACCTCTAGGAGTAGGTGAGTAACGCCCCGATGTCACGGGGGATCCTGGATCCCTCAACAACTTCCATCGCGGCGGTTCGACCGTCTTTTCGGTTTGCGTCTCCACTCTTGCTCTTCCAGAAAGGGAAGGTCTTGGACTGCCTCATATCCATGCCCAGGAAGGCAACTGTACACGATGACCAGCCCTGGGCATTCGCTCGAGCTTGTCATACCGTTTACTAAGTAAAATCTGGTAGGTTTCCGTCGGACTTGGAAACGTCTCCTGGATGGTCACTGCGGCATTGTCAACGTCAACCATCGTGATGCCAGGTTTGCGGACTTGCCCTGTCAGGTCGCGGCGGTGGTGCCGCAGGGCGTACGGAAGGATGGATGTTGGACTGCTTCGGAGTGGTTGAGTCGAGATGTAGGCCTGCCATAGTGTCCGTCACGACCGTAGCTGATGTCCGGCAGGATGAGCGCAAGATGGCCCGGTTCGCGCAGTATGCGATGGCTGCTTCGACAGAAGCCCTGGACGATTCGGGCTGGATGCCCACAGATTCGGAACAACGAGAAGCTACTGTAGGTACTGTCGGGACTCTTAAGCATGACAGCCCTAATTCTATGTCAGGGAGTATGCCTCGGATCAGGGATCGGCAACTTTGACGAGATCTATAACACCGTTGTTGCATATGAGAAAGGGGTCGGTATCGCTGTCTACTGCGCATGGAGCGTTGTTGACGAGTCTACAGGGCTACCGGAAAGTATCTCCTTTGTTCGTCCCTAAGCTTCTGATCAATCTCGGAGCCGGACACATCTCTATGAAATTTGGATTCATGGTACGGGCACTTTCCCTGACTGATTTCTGCTGCTAATTCTATAGGGACCAAACCATTCAGCAACCACCGCTTGTACCACCGGTGCTCACTCCATAGGGGATGCAGCCCGGTTCATTGCGTGCGGAGATGCAGATGTGATGCTGGCCGGTGGAGCAGAGTCCTGTATCCACCCGCTGGCTGTCGGAGGATTTGCTCGGGCTCGCAGTCTGGCGACAAGCTTTAACGATTCGCCCGAGAAGGCGTCGAGGCCGTTTGATGCGGATCGTGAAGGGTTCGTGGTTGGGGAGGGCGCGGCCATGTTGGTCTTGGAGGTAATTCCGTACCAGATGATGACCACTGAAGCTTTCCTAACTCGATTTCAGGAACTCGAACACGCCAAAGCAAGAGGAGCCCGTATCTATGCCGAGTTGAGGGGCTACGGCTGTTCTGGCGATGCGCACCATATGACAGCACCCAAAGAAAACGGCGAAGGCGCGTTTCTGGCCATGAAGAAAGCCCTGAAAAACGCCGGGCTTCGGCCTTCGGCGGTCGACTATGTCAACGCACACGCCACTTCGACCGTTGTCGGGGATGCGGCGGAAAACGCCGCCATCAAGTCTTTGCTGCTGGGACCGGGAGGGAAGCAGCGGGCGGCGGAGGTCAACATCAGCAGCACCAAAGGGGCTGTCGGCCATTTGCTCGGTGGTGCAGGCGCCATTGAAGCCTTGTTCTCTGTTCTCGCGGTTAACGAGGTAAGCCCCCTGCTAACGCCGTCGGACAATGCTAACCCCAGGTCTAGAATGTGATGCCTCCGACCATCAATCTGGAGCGGGTGGCTGATGGATTTGACTGCAACTATGCCCCCAAACAGGCTCAGGAGCGTCGCATTGACGTGGCTTTGACGAACAGTTTTGGGTTTGGAGGGACGAACAGCAGCTTGTGTTTCTCCAAGCATGCAGGGTAGGCGACTGTATATCATATGATATTGGCGATTTTGCATATTATTGCATTACATTGTATCAATAAACTTGTACCACCAGGTGGATAACTGCCAGTCACATAGAATCGATGATTTTAACTGGCCAACGTGGTCCGTGACAGCCATTCATGCTCATATGTAACTTGTAAGATTGTTGCTGGTGCTGCTCGGCGCGATAGTTGGTTGGGCTGGAAGCCATCACGACTTGCCACTCCCACCCACCACGGCCTCCAGCAACCAAACAAAGACTATAATACAAACCCGATTGAAAAAAACAACATCCTAACTACCCCAGACTCAATCCATCTCACTTTCTCCTCCAGTCGACCTCGAGCGCAATCTCGGGCCCTCGAGCAGACCACCCACCCACCACGTGACCCCCACATGCGGAGGGCCCCGGACTCCAGTGCTCTGCGCAGCCTCTCGACCCTCGGACCATCCCAGCATCACCGTCCCGTCCGGTCGGAGCTGTTGATTTTCGATTCCTCTCTCTCTCCCTATCTCTTCCCTTGTCTATATTTTCTACTTCAACCTCTTAATCCACCGGTCGCGCATTCCGGTGGTTGTGTGAATCATGGCTACGACGAATGGCGGCAAAGGTAACGGACCTACCTCCCTTCAGTTCCCTTTACCACCACCACCACCACCAACCCCCCACCCCCCCTCCTGTTCATTTGTCGGTCGCGGATTTGTTTGTTGCGATGCTGGATGATTGCTTGCTTGCTTGATGGATGGATGAATGGATGGATGGATGGTTTAGTCGCTAACTTGGAACGAACGATAATATAGCATCCTCTGTCGCATCCACGACTGGTGGTGGCTTGGTCGATGCCTCCGGGTACAAGTACGCCGAGAAAGATACGAAGCCTGGGAAAATCAAATTGAAGAAGGCGGCTAAACCGTCAAAGAAGAAATCGGATGGTCTGTGTTCTTTTTTCTACTGGTTGTGGAGCGATGAGGCGAAATGGCTAATGGTTTGTGGTTATGGGATATGAAACAGCCCCCGAATCGCCACCCGGATCTTCGCCTATCTTGCCCGAAATCGATGAGAAGACTATGGCTGCCTTTCCGACGGGGAAACCGCGCGAAGAAGATCATTTGGAGACCGTCATTTGCAAGACCTGTAAGAGGCCCGTGTTGAAGCAGAATGCTGTGGAGCATATTCGGGGGTGTATTCGGGCCAAGCAGGAGAAGGCGAGGAGGAAGAAGGAGGCCAGAGATGCGGCGAATCGCGCGAAGGAGAAGGGTGATAAGGATGGGGATGATGAGGGGGTGAGTGTTCCTGGGTCTGGCTCCGGGGGCACTGGCGCTGGGGGTGCGGGTGGGGAGAAGGAGAAGGAGAAAGAGAAAGGGGAGGGCGGCGCTGGGGAGGAGTCAGTCAAGGCGCAGAAGAGTGCGAAGAAGTCGGCTGTGAAGGGCATGGCGGAGGATGGGACAAAGAAGGGGAAGAAGCGCAAGACGGAGGCCGGGGATGATGATAAGGATAAGGAGCCCAAGAAGAAGAAAAAGAAGGAGGAGCCGAAACCCAAGGCGCCCAAACCGAAGGGTCCCGTTGATGTTGAGAAGCAGTGTGGTGTGACTCTGCCGAATGGCGCGCAGTGCGCGAGATCGTTGACTTGTAAGAGTCATTCGATGGGCGCGAAGAGAGCTGTTCCGGGCCGTTCGTTGCCGTATGATATGCTGTTGCAGGCGTATCAGAAGAAGAACCAGGCGAGGCAGCAGAGTAAGTGGTTCCTTCGTTACGTGGTGAGGTGTGGTTGGATGGGGTGGATGGTGCTAATGGGTGGTTTGCTACAGAGGCTGCTATCGATGCCAATGCTCCCCTGCAGGATGATCTGGACAATAATGGGCCTGTCGACTCGGATGAAGAGAAAGATGCCGTCATGGCGGCGATTTCCCGCTCCCATCCGCAGCCCTTGGTCACTCATACGCTGATCTCGACGAAAAAGAAGTACCAGTATGTGCGCATCAAAGAGATGTTGTCTCATGCCTTGGGCGGTTCCCGGGGTGGTGGCCTTTTTTCGACGGGTGATAGCGTCTCCTCTCCATTTCCGGACGGTAACCTGTTCACGCCGGTGGAGGAGGTGACTACGACCTCGCCCATCCCTGCGACTGTGACTGCACCGACAGCTGCGTCGGACAACTCGACAGACGCTGGTGGAAAGACGCCGGCGCAGGCTCCTAAGAAGTTGCCCGTGGCGGCCAGCTCGTAGGACTCTTGCAACACGCGGTTGACGAGTGATGACGGTCTTCTCCGAAAGGTTCTGGTCAGGGAGTTTGGGTAATGCTGGGTGGCGTTTCTGGAGGGTTCTCGGTCTGTTTTGGTTTGTGATTGATAAGATACCCCGCGCTGAGTGTCCCTGGCGTATATTATTGTAGATTAAGTCGTTCATTTGCGGTTGTGATAGATTGCAATCAAAGCACATACGCAGTCTGCCTTGGTGGGGGGTTGGGGAATCGGGGAAGGATTCATGTAGCCTACACGGCTTGATGCCCGTGGTTCACCTGGGTATAGTTAAGGGATAGCTGTTCGGCTGGTGGTGGTGGTGCTGCTGGCTCTCGTGGATATAAAATACAATGTCCTGGTCAGCAGATGCAGACGGCAGTGATGCCTCAGGCCGCCACATATCTCCGAACCTCCGCAGATGGAGTCAAAGCTACTTTCTTGCCTCAATGCGCCTGCCCTCACTTTCTCGACCTAAACTCCACGTCCGCTCACCACCACTCCTTGTATTGCTTTCCTCATATCCGACTACTGCGAAGCACATTTGCCCCGGCGCCTGCGGGCGAGAGCTCTACCCCCACCCGACCACCACTCCTGGCTATCCCTCAGTTCAACCACTCACCGCGCTCCTCTCCAACAACCTCCCCTCTCCAACATGGGAAACTCGGTCCCCGACCTCGACGCCGTCGGCATCAAAGCCGACCATGACCTAGCAGACCAATTCCGCCGCGAAGTTGCCACCCTCCTCGGTCGCAACAACCTCAACTTCCCCGGCGCACAACCGGTCAGTTTTTCGACGCGGCATCTGACCGAGCTCCAACGAGAAGACTACTACGTGTGTGAGAAGACCGATGGCATCCGATGTCTGATGTACTTTGCCCGGGGAGACCCGGAGTCCGACATGCCGGAGATCCATTACCTGATCGACCGCAAAAACGAGTACCGCTACGTGCCGGGCCTGCACTTCCCCTTGCCCGACGATGACACGTTCCAGAGCTTCCACGTCGACACGCTGGTGGATGGCGAGCTAGTGAATGACACCTACGAGGACGGATCACAGCAACTCAAGTTCCTTGTTTTCGATTGCTTGGTGCTCGATGGGCAGAGTCTGATGCATCGGACGCTGGATAAACGGCTTGCGTATTTCAAGGAGAAGGTGCTGAAGCCGTATAATGCGCTGTATGAGCGGTTTCCTGGGGAGAAGGAGCACCGGGCCTTTGCGGTCGAGGATAAGTCGACGCAGTTTAGTTACGGCATTGAGATGATGTTCCGGGATATTATCCCCAAGGTGAAGAAGATTCATGGCAATGATGGCCTGATCTTTACCTGTCGGAGTACCCCGTATCGCATTGGCACGGACGAACATATTCTGAAGTGGAAGCCGCCGTCGGAGAATACGATTGATTTTCGCATGCGCTTGGAGTTCCCGCTGCTGGAACCGGACACAGATGATGAGGCGGAGGGGGTGACGGAGCCGTACTTGGATTACGAGGCGGTTCCGATCTTTCATCTGTTTGTGATGCTCAATTCCAATGAGTATCAGCCGTTCGGGGAGATGTATGTCACGTCGGCCGAGTGGGAGGACATGAAGGCGCTGCAGCAGCCGTTGGATGATGCGATTGTCGAGTGCGCCAAGGATGACCAGGGCCGGTGGCGGTTCCATCGGATTCGAGATGATAAAGCGGATGCGAACCATATCTCGACGGTGGAGAAGGTGCTGGAGAGTATCCAGGACCGGGTGACGGAGGACGACCTCATCCGGGTAGCACCGGCGATCAAGACGGCGTGGAAGAAGCGACAGGCGCAGATGGCGGAGCGGGCGAGGCAGGGAGCTTCGGCGAATGGGAGCAATGGAGTGAAGCGGAAATTTGAGGAGTAGATGCCAGGGGGGGGTGCTTTGACTGATTCGATTTGCGAGGCGTTTGGCGTTGGCTGTCGATGAGGATCTCATCGGCATGTGCCGGTGATGTATAGATAAGGAGAGAATGGCAGAGGGTTCTGGCTAAAATGGGTTGGGCGGGTGGTTTACTGTTTGTATACACATGGCATGGTGGTTCATCTACGGGAAGTCTTCTAGTCGGTTGAGTCTGCACCCAGGCCAGCATCTCTCAGGCTTCATCAAGTGAGGGCTGCGAGGTCTGTACCTCTCTATCAAAGTCAATTTCATGACCAGCCGAGTCCAGACCGTATCCCTTTGTCTGGCCAGCGACCTGCAACGATCCCCATGGACTCAACCATCCAATGCACCAGTGACATCCGGCCATTGCAACCCCAGATCGACACCCAAGCACCCTCCCCAAGTAAGTCAACGAACGAGTCGATACGACCGGCGCACAGAGTCTCTCTCATTGCCGGCGCGGACTGGAATGTGGAGGGCTGACGACGTCGATCTTGGCTTCCCCGATGGGAGAGAATCATTCCATCGGAGTATCTCGACCAGCCGCCTGGGAAGAGCTTATGCTTATTGTAATGATCCTACTATAGTACTTCCACAGTATGTACATACCCCGGTACGATTCCCCGGCAAGGCACGGAACTGGAATAGGAACTGGAACAGGCCTCAATCAAAATAAAATGAATCCAGGGGAAGGAAGCCAACCAAGCAGGGGTGTGTTGGGTGTTTCTGATTCATTTGCCACTGATCGATCCTTCGGGGGGGTCTTGGTGGACGGGGATTGGCGGGTGGGGGGAGTTTCTAGAAGCCGAGCTGGCGGCGGAGAGGAGGTGAGGCATCATATTACTATTCTTTGGTCCGGTGGAAGAGACTAAAGAGAATAGTTTTCCCGAGACTCTTTCCCAAAAGACGAGAGAGGAGACGATAGTCTCACGATGGAGGTGGTCTGCCTTTCCCGGAAGTCTACTGGGGAGAGAGAGAGGTATGGGGAAAAGAAAGACTAGTGACCCTTGTTAGTCCCCCCACAGCTGCACACGTAAGTTTTCCCCGTCCTTCTCCGGGCTGAGCTCTTTTCCCCAGGCGCTTGCATCCCCCGGCCTGCTCATCCGGCCTTCCGTCCAAGCATGCCCCCAGTACTACCATGCCATCCTCCGCCAATGGCGATGTGGCCTGGGCCCGACGCCCTGGCTCCGGTGAGGCGCTCTTTTTTCGATTTTCTGATTTTCTTGTTTTTTTTTTTATTTTCCTTTTTTTTGGGGGGGGGGAGTCTCGGCTCGCCTCGCAACGGGGCAAAGGGATGTATCCATTCGGATGGGTGGAGAGCTCGAGAGAAAGCTCCTTTATTTACGGATTGACTGGCTTAGGTAGCAGAGAGATCCTTCCGTAGGGTATTTTAAATGGCAATTTCTTCAATCCTGGCCTTTTCATCTTTTTCTTCTCCTCTCCCCAGAAACTGACTGGATAGTTGGTCCTCCGCCCCGAGACATCGGTCTGTTTCTGCCCTGGTGTTTGGTGTAGCTTTATAGCAACTCTATCGATTTACTCTCTCTTCTCCTTCCTGCTTATAGAGTCCGGAGTATTGCTATAAATCATCCATTCCTCCGTCCATTCTTCCATCCCAACACCATCATCCATCCATCCATCCATCCATCTACTACCCACACCAGCATCTCCACGCAGGTAAGATCCCAATAATTCCTCTTTCCTTTTCCCTTGCACAACCCAACCCTGCCCTGCCCTGTCCATTCAACACAAGAATTGGTCAAACACGGACCTCCCTCTCGGTTAAGAGGATTCCCACTCGTGAAAAAAAGGAACCTCGGCGGTTTTCGGATCCCTCCCAGGGTTCATTCGTCCTCTCGGAGCTTCTATATCGGGATTTCTTCTTCTGCCTTACATATACCCTGCTTGTGATTTTTCCTTTTTCGTTATATATATATATATATGTTCTACATGTGCATCTACTATCTGCATATCACTTGTTGACAGGGTTATTTCAGTTATTTATCTATCTATCTACTTAATTTCTATTCTACCACATACATACAACAACCAACCACTGTCCACCATCTCAACACCCTCACCTCACCTCACCTCACTCAACCCACCCCATCTCAAAACCACCACCACCACCGAACAACCTTGACAACCAAAACCAAAACAAAATATGTCTACCCGAACCCGCCCAACACCCAGCACCCTCCTCACCCCAACCACAAGAACAACACCATCCTCTTCCTCATCCTCATCCTCCCCAACAACCTTCTCCCAAGATATCTCCCGCGCGATCCTCTCCGCCTCATCACACATCCCAAAGGCGATTGTTGATCCTACTACCACCACCACCACGACTCCCTACGCGGACAAAAATACCACCGGCCTCGAGTGGGAGTTTCCTCTTCCGCCTCCGCCGCCGCCTTCGCCCGTTGAGATGAGAAGGTTTTGGGCTTAGAGGGGGGTGGGATATTATATTGATTGATTGGGGTTGGGGGTGGGGGGGATATCTAGGGGGGTTTAAATGTGTTTGATTGGGGTTAGTTTGGGTATCTCGGTTTCAATGGTTTGCTTTTGGGATGGGGTTTAGCGTTCGGATTGGGTATTGCTTTTATCCTATTGCTTAGGGATGGGTTGTTTGGTTGGTCTATGGGGATGGGATGGGATGGATTGGTACTTGATGTGGTAGCGGCTTGATCGAAAGCAGCTGGGAGGATTTGTATACTATATCCACTATGGATACTATCTTACCTTTGATCTCTACCATTGACCGTGGTAGATAATTCATGATCATATCACATCACTCGCATTTACTCCGTACGGGGTGTCGTTGGTCTTCGTAGGCGCGGCTCACATGCAAACAAGCATGTACCTTGCAGAATCCATGACGCCATCGCGCCACGCAACCCGGTTCGCGCGATCAACCCTGCCAGTTCAAAGTCTAACTCGTCCGGTCTCCGTAGATCCGCCAGTAGAACTGCCCTCGCCGGCCCGATGCTCGCCTGGACATGTGCCTGGACCTCGGTCGGAGCTTCGGAGGCCCGCACGTGACCCAACTCAAACCGCGCGGCATCCGCGGTCTGGATCTCGCGGATCGCGCCCATCCATCCTTCGTATCCCGGAAGCCTATTTCCGCTGCTGCCAACGGTAGGCCAGTCGTGTAGCAAACTCTCAGTCCCCCCGTCGGGACACTAGGACTGAGACAGTGGCTCCTCCTGCCCCAGCTCGAACTCGTCCTCCTCATGTCCCCCGAGCTGCGAATAGAGGCCTTCCAGCTCCGCCATGGCGTTTGCATCGCCGGATAGTGCGAGTTCGTTCAGTCGGTGGATCTGCGCCAGCTGCTCGTCGGTGCGAGCCCAGCCCTGCACGCGATCCTCCAGATTCTGCATCCGCTTGGTGCTGAACGTCGTCCGGACCGTGTCGGTCTCGCCCTTGCTGCGCTTGAGGCTAGCTAGTCGGTCCAGAAAACGGGCCTGGTTCGTCTGTGGCGCCGTCTTGCGCACCATGCCTGCGGAGGAGGGGGTGGTCGTTGCGGTGGCCTCGGCGGATTCGGGCGCCGCAGAGAAATCCGGAGCGTAGACATTGGATGAGCTGGAGATGAGGTTGGCTTTGCGACCGAGAATCTTGACGCTATTGGCAGCGAGCAGGTCATAGTGCTTGGTGTGTCTTAGCGGGATGATCGGACTGGGGGTTTCGCCGTCTGCCGCATCATGGGGATGTTCGGGTTGGGAGAAGAGCAGCTCGGTGCCGATCTGATCAGCCCAGGAGCCGCTGAAGATCTGATTTTGGTAGGAGATGATAGGATTGGGGGTGTGGAGGGCTAGGATTTGCACGCGGTCGGCGGAGGGGTTGGCGTCTGCTTCGGTGCTGGAGAGGGCGGCGTCGGGTTCATCATGATGCGAAGGATTGGAGGGGGTAGTGGTGGTGGAGTGGGAAGAATCACGGCGACGGGGGGTCCGAATCGGACCATGGAGAGAGGTCAGGTCGAGAGTCAGATAGACGGTCTAGTGGCAGTCAGCAGCGACCGACAGACAAAGAATCAAGGCAAGTGTGGTACGAGACACGGACCTCGGTCTCGGTGGGATGATATTCGTATTCATAGTCGGAGTCATCCTCGTCGGGATTGGCCAGAGTGGACTCGGCCAGCATGGCCGGGTCCAGCATCAAAGGGGTGGGGAGGGCCATGATGGGGGTTAGTTGTGTTGTGTTGGGTTGGTGATGATGCTAGAATGAATTCCCGATGGTTCTAGTGGCCGAAGAAAACAAGAATTGGCCAGGCGGCGACTAATCAGCGGGCGCGACGGCTATCGGGACTTGGCGGTGAATCCACCGCAGCTGCGAGTACTCCGGGCAGCAAGTGTAGATAGCGGAGGGACGAGGTAGACCCTGCTGGGGTTGGTTTGTCATGGTCGGTCGCATCAGGCATCCACTAAGGCTGACGGTTAGACTTCGCGACCCTGAGGATCCATTGATTCCTTCATTCATCCAACTCCCCTTTCCTTTTGACTCCCCTCCTCTCCACTCCGCGTAGCTCCTCCAGCTGGCTCTTCACCGCAGCTGCCGAGCTGTCCTGAGTCCTGATAGATGATCGACCGGATGACTTCATCCCCACTTGCATCATCGTCATCCTTATCGTCGTCACCATCATCCTCATCACCACCCTCATTGACATTCTGGTCCCCAACCCGGAGGCATTCCTTCCACGGTCTTACATCCAGATAGCCTCGACTGACCAGTGAGTCCACCTGATGCCATTCCAATTCCGATTCCCCTGCCTGCCGTCCCTTCCGTGATTCCTTCGTCCATCATGACGATCCGGCTCGCGGCGGAAGCCAACAGGGCCGCAAGGGCGGCCACTGCATCCGTCCCCTTCCCATTTGAAGGCGTGCCTCCATCATCCATTATCTAAGCCGCTTCCGTGCTTGCCGGGTCCAAAGCGCGCCCTTGGGCTCCCTTCTGCTCCCGGCAACGCGGCGGTTCCCTCAATTCCCTTCTGCTCCCTTCAGCCCTAAACCCCCCCTCGTCCGGCCCTCTGATTGCCTGCAATGGGCTCGATACGACGGCGGCACTGCGGCGCCGCTGTTTGCCTGCCCTACCTAGTACTGGGCCCCTCCCATCCATGGCCAATCCCTGCCCTATTCTGCTCCATCCTGACCATCCGGGCTCCGTTCTTGCTGTTCTCGACCCTGCCCGGCTGACTGACAATGTCATCGCGCCTTCCCGCTGCTGCTTCTTATAGTGTCCCCTTCGCTGCCTTTGCTTCCGGGCCTGAATGCCCGGCCCGGTCGCTTTTTCTCTTCCGTCCTGCTGCTGCTTCTGCTGTCGCAGTCGTTCTGTCTCTCCTCCCCCGTCGGCTCGGATGCCTCTCAATCTCCTGTACATACCCCCGAGGAGTTCTCCCTGACCGCTCTTGCCGTGAGCCTGGTCCCTTCGCATCCCACCTCTGCTGGCCCGATTGGCACCCCCTCAGCGACTCCCACGCCCGCAGACCAGTGCGGGTTGGCGGTGCTCCCCTCTTCGCGTCCTTGTTCCTCGGAGCTTGAGGCGCCTTCCGGCCTCGGTCAGCAGATGGTTCGCGCCACGAGAGCTGCCATTGTTACTCTCTCCTCGTTGATCGTTTATGTCGTGGTCAACAGCGCCGCCCGCGCCGTGAACCCGTCGGCCTTTGTCTGGTACGATGAGGATCACGACGAGCAGCGCTGGATCGCCTCCTCGTCATCGTGGTGGGATCGGAAGGCCTGTCGGTGGCTCGGCCTGTGCGGGACCGCCCACTTCCGGCTGGTGCGGCCCCGCTATGGCCAGCGCCAGCCCACTATGGGGCCCTGGTCGCCCCAAGATGAGGCCCACTACGCCGCCTGGCGCGATGCCCAGTTCAACGACTCGCTGCACCCAGCTGCCGCCTGGGATGAAGCCGAACGCTCTCGCCGGCAAATCCCCGACTATGTCTTCCAGTATGCGCCCTTGGTCCACCTGTCGTCGCACGAGCAATTCTGGCCCGGCGACATTGCGGAGCATCTCTACCACGTCACGCCGATGCTGAACTACACGCCCATCCAGGCACAAGGGGACCATCCGTCTCTGCAGGATCTCGACCAGCTGAACGAGTTCCAGGAGGGTCACTACGTGTTTCTGACCAGCAACGACAATGTAGAGGATCGCCCGTCGTGGATTGAAGGCGAGAAGAATATCCCCGACGACCCCGATGACTATCTCGAGCAGTCATGGCCGGACTGGGATGGTCGCGTGGATGGGCCCATCCCCGGTGACACGCCGGACGAACGCGCCAAGTGGTATGACTCCGGCCACCTCTCATCGGATGGGACGGACGACAGCTGGTCTCCGGAGGATCTTGGATACCTGCAGCCCGAGGACCTCGACGACGAGGGCGTCCGGGACGAGCTACGCAAACGTTTCGGGGGCGAGCCGATTCACATCGAGAAGACAGGCGGGCGCAGTAACGCACCGGCGGTCCTGCTGGTGATGGACAAAGGGCATGGCATCGTGGACGCGTTCTGGTTCTATTTCTACAGCTTCAACCTGGGCAATGTAGTGCTGAACGTGCGCTTCGGGAATCATGTGGGCGACTGGGAGCACTGTCTCGTGCGGTTCCACGATGGCAAACCCAAGGCGCTTTTCTTCAGCGCGCACTCGGCAGGGGAGGCCTACAGTTATGAAGCCGTCGAAAAGATCGGTCAACGGGTAAGTTCGTCCCGCCCGCCAGGGGCATTCCCGACGCTAACCATGGATCCCTGCCAGCCCGTGATCTACTCCGCCATGGGCACCCACGCCATGTATGCCACCCCGGGCATCCATGCGTACATCCTCCCCTGGGGCTTGCTGCATGACCAGACCGACCGTGGTCCCCTGTGGGACCCCCTCCTGAATGCCCACGCCTACACGTACGATCACGATAGTGATGCCCTCCGCGCATCGACCCTGACCCCGAGTGCCCCGACCGAGTGGTTCTACTTCAACGGCCATTGGGGCGACAAGTTCTATCCGCTGGGTGACCAGCGCCAGTATCGGTTCGCGGGTCAGTATCACTATGTCAACGGCCCACTCGGGCCCCGGTTCAAGCACCTCAACCGCCACAAGGTGTGCCAGCAACGGGACGAGGACCCCTGTGTCATCAAAAACTATATCGGCGATCAGACGCGGGCTAGACGCTGGGCGGGTGCTGGTACCGGTCCGGAACATGGAGAGCATGAATAGATGAGATGATCCTGGGAGTATTGGCGATACCTAGGCCGTGGCATTGACTCCGGGTCGCTGGTATTGTTCCACCCTATGCTTGTTGGGGTTATTCTTACACTATTCTTACCTCATCCCTATCGATATTCTTAACATTATTCTTTGCTCGCGTTGTCATTCCGGTGTTATCTCCTGTGGATATACCCTGGCGTTATTGTTGATTCTTACATCTCCTTGGTCGACCGCATAGACCCCTGGCGCATGATTGGGCTAGACCCGAAAACGACGATGGACGAGATACACGACCACTGCACTATATATCATGATGTTTGGACGGGCCCGGAGCCATAGGGTGGCGTTTTGTTTGCATTCTGCAGGATTATTTGGGCCGTACAGGGATTTGGCGATATGCCGAGATATGAATAGATACTTGGTTAGTAATTTATTGGATCTCCCCTCATCGATCGTCATGCACCCTGCCATGAAGCAGGATCTATGGATATACACTCTATCTCTATCTATTATGTTCGAATACATATACTTACATACACATACAAAGGAATGAAGCTCGCCCACTCTTCTCAACGTAGGCCTAGCATGAATCAGCTCCGGTCAGAGAGATCGATCTACTGAGGCACCCTCTCCGAAACGGCACTCCAAAAGTCACACCGAGCCCCACGACCCCCCTCCCAGGCTGTCGCATTCACCAACCGGAAGTTATTCACAATACCATCCCCCTCGCGCAGCCAGTAGGACAGATTCGACGTCACCACATCATGAATCAGATACCCCCCCGTGGTATTCAAATCCATCTGGAAGGGCCGGCGCGGTGTATACTGCGGCCAGTCAATGGTCCCGTTGGCACCAATCGGCACTGACGCATTCGACACATTGGCCGTGGCATCCCGGAGCGAAATCACGGGGGTATCGGCCATGATGAACTGGCCCCAGAATTTCTGGAAGGCCTTTCGGAAGCCGGGGTCGGGCCAGGAGACCCCGGCGCTGAAGTAGGCGGATAGGTCGGCGCCGTGGTAGGCGGGCGTCACGGAGTATTGGTATTTCCAGGCTTGGCGGGGACCGTGGCTGAAGGCTTGGGCCAGCCATTGGGCCGGGCAGTCGAAGGTGGTTTCGGCGAAGATGTTGAGCACCGTTTGTTGGAGGCCCGTCGCCATTTCGGATTGGTTGATGGCGGTTGGGCCGCTGGTGCCTAGGGTGTCGTAGCGGGGGGCGTTGTCCACCGGTTGGGAGTCGGCGGTGTGGTAGATGGTGTTGAGGAGGGCGATGTCGGATTGCGTGAACCGGGGGAAGGTGCTGGTGATGTACTTGTTGAATCGGGGGCGGGTGACGACGTTGGGGTTGGTTAGGGGAACGCCGTCGTTGGCGTTGTTCTGGTGGTTGTTAGTGTTGCTATGTAGAGGAGGAGGAGGAGGAGGAAGGGACGTACGCCAACGAGGATGCGTTTGCCGCTGACTTTGCCGCGTGACAGCTGCAGGGATGGCCGCTCCTGGATCAGGTCGCCGTCGACGACGGGGAGGAAGGCAAAGGTGCCGAAGAGACCGGAGGAAGAGACGATGGCACTGGCATTCTGCAATCGCGCGCTGGGGGCGGCCACCAGGCAGTCAAAGGTGGTTGGGTATTTGCCCAGGCCCGTAGAGTGAGGTCCGCAGCCAGCCAGTTCAGCAAAGTTCTTGTAGTATTTCTCAGGCACGCGGTCGTTGTAGTCGTAGCTTGGCGGCGAATAGGCGCTCGCGGCGATGATCTAGGAAGGGGTTGTTAGCCGGTGTCGCTGGAGAAGAGAGAGGGGTGAAGAACGGACGTTGTTGAAGAGATTGAATTCCTTGCCTCCATAGGCCAGGGCATGCAGCATGACTGAACCAGCACCGGACGACTCGCCGCCGATGGTGACCCGCTTAGGGTCACCACCAAACTTGGCGATGTGCTCTTGAACCCATTGCAGGGCAAAGCGTTGGTCCAGAAGACCGGCGTTCGTCACACCATGCTCCTTGACCTCGGAGGAAGACAGGAATCCGAATGCTCCAAGGCGGTACTGAATCTCCACGGTGATGAACCCGTTATCGTTGGTGTTCATCATTGGGCTGGGGTCATACTCGGCCCCAAAGAGCGCATAGCCGCCGCCGTCTGGTAGATCATCAACAATTGGCCAAAGATGCCGGTTAATGGATGAACCGGTTCGGAGAAGGAGACTTACGAATCCACAGCAGGACGGGCAAGTCGGTCGCATTCGGGGGAGCGTAGACGTTCAGGTACAGGCAGTCTTCATCGCCGGGGCCCGAGTTGAAGCCGTAGACATAAGGGGTTCCCGCCGCCGCGGACTGGGGACAGACGGGAGGCTGATCCACGGCCAAGGTGATCTGGCTGTTGTTCTGCAACGGAGCTTCAGGAGCCTGCCATCTCCGTTTACCCACGGGAGGAGCTGCGTATCGGATGCTGCAGGATATCAGACCACGTTCGGAGAAGAGCGGATCTAGGGGCCGGAGTTCGGGGGCAATAAGCTTACCTCTTCCAAATGTTCAGGGCATAGGTGGTACTGTAGGAGCCCTGATAGGTTGCATAGCCCAGATCAACGGTGGGCTGCCGATTGGCGAGGGACAGCGTCGCGCTGGCGGCGAGCAGCAGGCCTTGGCCGAACTTCATCTTGCCTGCAGGGATCCGGGTCAGGGGAATTGCGAAGAAAGGCAGGGATGGGCAGTCATACTGGCGGCAATTAAACGGCAGTGCGTTCAAGCCCTGGTCGAGCTCAGGGGCAAGCTTTTTAGCGCCTGCTGCCGGCAGAGCGTGCATTGGGTCGGGCCTTGGTACTAATAGGCCTAGCAGCAGTGAGATGGCACGATAGTGGTGGCTGGAAGGGAAAAGCACGAAGGATGCAAGTGGATCTCAATCAAATTCCCACTGCAGCGATTCGATCACGAGGCCAGCACGTGGGCTTGGAGTGCACCGGCCAGGCCTTAGGCCAGAAACTAGGGCTGCGCCGGCTCGCCGGGGATGGCCGTGACAATGCCGTGGTATCTCTCTGCCTGAAGGATTGTCGCTCAATCTCCGAAATCCATTTGGGGGCGAAGATAGCATCGTCTCCGAGTCTGCACAATCCGGCCTGATTGCCGAAAGGGTGGCCTGGTTTATCCTGATGAAGCGAGACCCACCGTCAGCATTTAGCAGGTCAGCACCTACAAAACACAATGGCCAGGCCGGATGGCAGCGGCTGCCCCCCCAAAAAAAAAGAATGCCAGCACAAATGCTGTAGTCGTCCACGATGAGCTCCTCAGGGACGCAATATTCCGCGGCGTACCTGGCTCAGTCGCGCGTCATCGAGGTGGCGGTGGGATACTCGGTGCCCATCCCCATCGAGATCCTGACCACTCTATGGCGACTCTGGATCAAACTGCGGCCGTCGTCCAAGACCGCATTGGCGTTCGATGACTACCTCATGCTGTGGGCCACGGTGAGATGCCTCGCGGGGGAGTTATACTGTGGAATGTCAAGACCTGACCAGCATCTGGATAACTAGATCATCGGGGTTGGCGTGTGTGTCAGCGGGTTGATTTACGGTGCGCTTTGATCGGCCCGTCCCGGCATTGTGGCATTGCTTGTGTCGTGTGCACTAACCACCTCTTTTATGACAGGCCCTCCCTATGGCTTCGGTCGACATGTCGCGGCTCTCCCCGCCAAGGAAGTCGAAACCTTTATGATGGTACGAAGCAACCTTTCCTCTAGCGTTCCGAGCAGGACGAGCGCAAATTTCCCCCGGTGGCTAAATGGCATGCAGGGCGACTATATCTTCAGCCACTTCTACGACGTGGCCATCGCCAGCACCAAGCTCTCCGTACTCGCCCTGTACTATCGCATTTTCATCACGCCCAAATTCCGCCTCGTGGTCATCCTCACCGCCGTGTGGGTGATTCTATGGCTCATGACCATGGAAATCGTCTTAGGGTTAGAGTGCCGACCGATCCAGAAATTCTGGGACTCGAGCGTGGAAGGGAAATGCTTCAACCTGGTCGCTTTCAGCTACTTCACCAACATCGCCAACCTCGTCACCGATATCTGGATCTTTCTCCTCCCATTGCCGGTCATCTTGCGACTCCAGATCACCAGGAATAAGAAAATCGGGCTCAGTTTGCTCTTCTCTGTTGGTTTGGCGTTCGTGCCCTATTTACATATCCATATTATCTCCTTGGCGAGAGAGAAACCCTCGCTAACTATAACTTCCCCCCAGAACATGCGCCATCAGCGCGGCCCGATTAACCGTCGTGGTTACCCAAGGCTCATCCGATTATACCTGGGCCGGCGTCCCCCTGGGCATTCTGTCGGCCTGGGAACCCCTGGGTGGCATCCTCTGCGCCAACCTGCCCGTCATCTACAAATCGCTAGTCTCCATTTTCCGTACCCTCCGGTCCACTCTCCTCACCCGCAGCGCCAACCCCTCCTCGTCCTCCCACCACCGCCAAACCAAATCCACTACCGCCCACAATCACCACAACACCTGGCTGCAGCTCCACAACGGCAGTGGGGGAAACAGTTACCGGTCCGAGATCTCGGCGCTGAAGAGCTTGGATGATGATAGGGGAGAGGAGACGGAGATGCAGACGGTGGTGAGGGGGCTGAATACCATCATGGTCGAGAGGCAGTTTGAGCAGGAGGTGGATCATGAGGGGGGCGATGATGAGGCGCCCTTGAGGGGTAATGGGAAAGGGGGATGATTTCATATATCTTGTGGGAGTTGGGGAATTGGAGTTTGGTTTCTTGTTGGCGTAGGTGGGCAAGTATGGCTTTTTATATATGCCTCGTCGCAGAGTAGATTACTAGCAGAGGGAACTTATGGCAGAGATCCCGACGGGATCCCCTCCAAGTCATGCAGGCTAGGCAGGCTACAGACACGTTGACCAGAATAATACAGCCATTGACAGCTACAACAGAAGATGTTCAATATGACCTATGGCACAGGGGACATACACAACCGCCACGCATTAGCCCCCACAGTCAACGGGCTCGCCAGGGGAACCATAGATGGCCAAAAGGGAAATCAAAGATACATGATCAATATCGATAAAAAAAAAAAAAATAACCCTCAGCAACGCTGCATCAAGGTATACTGGTATAAAATAGCAGATCGGTAGAAGCAAGAGGAAAAAATGGACTCGCCCCCCGGGTCGGAGTCATGGCGGCAACTGAAATTGATATCGAAAAATGGCAGCCGAGTCAAAAGAAAAAAGAGACCCAGAAAGAAAAGGAACGAATAGACCGGTCTGGTCGAGACTCCCACCCGCAAGGGGAACGCCAGGGACAAAAATAATAAGAATAATCAAGAAAAAAAAAAGCTGAAAGGGTTCTCAAAGACAGAGAGGACAAACAAACCCCCATACGAAAAGCAACCCGGCCGAACGAGACGCCAAAATCAAGGCCAAAGCATCGCCATCAGACTCCCGTCCCTATCAAACTCCGCATGCAAAACACTGCCAATGGATCGAATCCGATCGTCTCAAACCCCACTTCTCCAGTCGCCCCATCTAGGTGGTCTAAAATAGGTGAAAAACAAGAAATCATCCCCAGCATCAATCTCCATCGTGAGTGAGCCAGGCACCGCCCCCGCCCCCGCCCCGCCTTCAAACGCGCGTGGATCGCTTCCGTAGCCCAAACTCAGCTTCCTGCAGTTCACGAATCAAGCGAAGGCTCTCCGCATCCGGCTCCTCGTCCGCCACCCGCTTCGAGTGCTTGCCCAGCTGCCCGGGAGATGTCGACGACGCAGCCTGGCGTTCTCCTTTCCTTTCATCTGTGGGCCAGAAGCTCTTCTTGGCATGCGACGACGAGGAAGGACGCGAGGACGACTTCTTGGAGCCCGAAGACGGACCCGGCGTGGATTTGCGCGCACCACCACTGGACCCTCCAAACGAAGAACGGCGTGCAGTGGGGGTTTGCGTCGGGGCCTTGACCAGCTTAGGAACATGTACTTCGGGCACGTATCGGTCGACCTGGCGGGGTTGGCGGGAGGAGTGCCGGGAACTGGATGTTGGCGTGTGGAGGACCACCGCATGATCCCCCTCCCCATCCACATGGTCATGGGGAACGTCTGTCTCGTCGGCCAGTGACGTCGGTGGTGATACAAGGGTGGCAGTCGGTTTAGAGACCGGTGCCGAGTCCATCTCCTTTGCGTCGACGGTGTCGGTCTGGAATGCAGGCGGCGACGCGTATGAGGTCGGCCCGAGGGCCGCTTCCTTCTCCTCAGCGGTCATGTCCGATTGCTGTGGGAAGTCGGGATCCACCTGCGACGCATCGGCGAAGGGGGCATTGTAATCCACGACGGTATGAGCATGGTCGGATAGGCGAGCATCTTGCGTCTCCAACCCCCCACTCTCACGGCTGTTACTGAGATGCGCCGGTCTCGATGTAGGTGATGTGCTCTCCTGCTTCATCCGTTTGCTATGCATCGCGCTGGCTCCTTCTTCGTTGGTGCGCGGTCGCTTGGCAGAAGCAGCAGCACGGGGCTTCGCTCGTTCTTGAGCCTTGACGGGATCAATTCGACCGTACTCGTCGTGGATACACCGGCGCTGTCATTGGTTAGCATTTAGCACCAGAAACGAAAACAAAGGTTGCGGCAGTACGAACCTTGCTCTTCCGACAATCGTCGCACGCCTTGCTGCGGCCCTTCTTTCCGGTGTTGGCGCCTTCAGGGCTGGCATCATTGAGTCCAAGTCCGTTCACAGGTGCACGCGGCGTACTCAAGATGGCGGGGTTGAACTTCCCCGGAACTTCGAACCGGTCCGGATTCCTGCCATTTCCATTGTCTTGGAAGCCCGCCTCCGATGCAATAGCGGCAAGTGAGTTCAGCGCCGACGCTGCGTCGTGTGCCAACGAATGGTTCCCGGTAGCAAAAGCGGCCACAGCCGTTTGCTTGCCGGAGAGTCCGTCGTTGTGCTCGTCCTTGTGGTGACACCGGATCCTTCGTTTCCGACAAGCGTCACAGGCCACCCGCTTGGGACCCAATCCGGAGCCCCGGGGTGCAGTGCGCGGCTTAGGAGCAGCCTCTTCTTTGGCTCCACTACCTGAGCTGTCTGGCATGGCAGCTCCGGAACTGGAGGGAACGCTGGAGCTGTTGTGGTTACTGAACTCGGCAGAAGAGTCCTGAGGCTGCTCCGGAAGCCGCTGCACAGCCTGTCTCTCCGCATACGTGCGCTGACTGTCAGCATTACGCTCGGAGCGACGGCTGGGCCTTCCGGCGGGCTTCTTCTCCGTGAGACTGAGTTTCGCGTTGCTTTCAATCACACCCGGACGAGTCCAGTGCGGTGCCCTCTCATTGCCGCGCTTCCAGGCCACCCAGATCCCGAACTTCCTCACCGCATCAATCGGGTCCCCGGGCATCTTGGGTATCGATCGTCGAACTGCATTCCTGGCATCCATGGTTACGCCTTCAACAAGATAGGAGCCTGCAATCAGGGCAGTGCGGAGGAGGTATTTGGCAAGATCGGGCAACCCTTCCAGTTCAGCCTGTGAATAGAAGCGCGCGTTGTGGTAGGGTGACCCGGCAGGTGCATGGTTTGCTCGTTCTCCAAATTCATAGTAGATCGGGTATCCTCGGTGAAAGCGGTGGTTCTCGTCTTGCGCGAAGGCGTCCAGTACGCTTTGAGGTAGCGGGTCATCTTCGAGATACCTCAACGCGGTATACCATTGGATCTTCTGAAAGAACGGGTACCGGAATTTTCTTGGGACCTTGGTGTCCTTCTCAATCTGGGCGATCTTGATCTGCATCCCATAATTTAGCCTCGTTAGGAAGTTGCCGCCAATCACAAGACTGTTTTCGGGGGTCCAGACGGCGTGAATCCAGCCCGATGGAATCAGCATCGTATCGCCTTCAGACAGATCCACGCGGTAGCATTCTTTGGTTTGATCACCAAGAAAGGTAGAATCCTGGGCGGGGGAATTGCACCATTCTTCGTACTTCTTCAAATGTTTGTCCTTGGGCGGGATGAAGAAGAAGGTCTTTTTGCCTTTTAGAATATGGTAATAAACGGATGACCCTCCAAAGTCGATGTGGAAATCGGTGTAGCAGTCGGCAACAGACATCAAACAGTAGAACTGAACTTTCGGATAGTCACCAACCGCCTTGAGCTCATCAGGCCAGACCGAGTCTTGGAGGTCAAGGTCACGGACAACCTTTGGCCGGCGAATCAACCTACCCAATGAGCTGTGCGACACCTCCAAACTAATAACGTTGCGGACAACCTTGTCGCCAGTGCTTTCGTAGTAATCCGCCCACTTCTGCATGGTCCACCTCTTGTCTTCTCCCTGTTGTGATTTCACATCAATGACTTCCACCCTGTCTTCCGGTCCGAAAAGCTCCGCGACTCTTCGAACGGTGAGGCCTTGAGGGATTACCATGTCCAACTGGTCCTGGCCGCAATCCATGACTTGCTCATGGCCCTTTTCCGCTTCCTCTTCGGCGAGGTGTTCAAGCAACTCATCGAACATCTCTTGCGTAGACGCTTCTTGGGCCATAGTATCGAGCTCGGAATCACGGAGCCATACGGACTCACGAGTGTTCCATTCCGCGGGGATGACAATCGGTTCCGTCATGCCGTTGCCTCGCTCAAAATACTCGGCAGTGACCAGCTCCGGACGCATCCGAGGGAAGCTTTCGGGCAGGAATTGGATTTTGCCCTGTCGAATGGGTTCGATGTAGTGATGCTCCAAAGAGTCCGTAGCGGCCTTCACAAGCCCCTGGTTGAGGCCAGCATAATCAATAGCAGTGCGAGCTCGAGAAGATTTGCGAACGAACGTAGTCTGTCCATGGACTGGTCGACATCCTCGGCAGATAAACTTGTCCACCGTCCGAATCTCGCGGTCATTCTTGAACCCAGCACAAACTATGTGAAACCATCGCTTGCAACCATCGCAACTGATCCATGTCACATCGCCTTGCTCACCAGTGTCTATCGGGATCCGAACGAGGTTGCAGGCGGCGCAACTGGCCTGGCTAGATTCCTCAGATTCCGGGTCGTCCTCGACCTTAGAGGGTGGGTCTATCGGCATCTGTGTAACATCGGTGGCGTGCATCGAACTCCCTGCACCGGACGGCATACCGTTCACGGCAGTCTTGGTCGTCGAGGCCCAATGGTCGTCTCCAGCGTCCCCTTCCTCCTGCCAGAGGATTGGTGGAAGAGTGGAGGAGCTCGTATTAGGCCGCACGCCTTGGATCACCGGGCGCGAGATTGCGGCCGATCCATCGGACTGTGACCTCAGTCGAGATGGTGGCAGGTTGTGATTTCCGGATGTGGTATATGTATATTTTTCGTCGTTGACCCTCCAGCTCGCACCCCCGGAGTCCGCCGTGAACTGCCGTTTATGTTCATCCCCATAATGATAAAACGACTCGTCGATGCTGACTCGTTTCGCAGCAGAAGCAGGAGGGTGGAAATTTGTGGGCCGCGCAAGGTTCAGTAAAAGCTCTGCGTCCGTCTTCATGCTGTCAAATAGCGAAGCAGAATTTGCATCCGAGACTGCCACTGTCCGGTGCTGGAGGAACGGGGGCTGGTCTTTTTCCGACCGCGGGCGCTTTGTCGGACGTTCTGTGGATTCTATAGGTTCGGGTGGAAATAGCGACATGGCGGGGGTGGAGTTTTGCGAGGGAGGTCTGTAGGAGAGAGGTGCGAAGGTCGGACTCGTCGCTAAAGCGATCGTCGCGAGGGCGTCGATGGTGGATCCGGAGCGGCCATGGCTCGACCGATGAGCCGCTGCCTCATCATCATGGCGGTATCCAGCATTGTTTTGTACGAAGTGGTCGCGATCGGAGGCGGCAACTCTGGAGACGTTGCGGTCGACCCATGAGGCACGGAGGTCGGAGGTGGAACAGGGCGAGATAGGCTCGACGGCGCGTCGCGGCGGCGAGGGAGTGCGATACCGCGGCGGTCGGCTGCCGAGGGGGTTCAAAAAGGATGTAGCAGTAATCATCCTGCGGGCTGGGGATGAGATGGAAGAGAAAGGAGGGAGAGAAAGGGCCCGGAGGAGGAGACAGGCGTGCTTGCGGCAGACGGGTGCAAAGCGGGGATCTTCGACCACACGGCTAGAGTAGGGCCACCGCAGGCAAAAAGAGAGTCATTCCTGGCAGAATGAATAGCGCACGGTAGACAATGAGATGGAACGTAGATCGGAGGGAAAACCGAGGGGATGGGGTGGAAGGGAAGGGTGACGGAGGAGAGTCGCACGGCGGAGAGGTTGAGGGGGGGAAGTTGAGAGTCTCTGCCGACTGGTAGTTCAATCGAGAGCGGCGGGAAGAGAGAGCCCCGAGGATTGCACCGCGGCGGGTGCGGGCAGGAGAGAGAGGCCGGGTCGGGTTCAAGCAGGGAGCGATGGGATGCCTCAAAGAATAACGGAGGTCGAGCGATTGACGGGCTGCGCCAGAGAATTGATCGAGCAGATGGGGAGGGGGGGAGGAGACGAGGCGCGAGGCTCGTCGTCGGCCGGTCGAAGGAAAGGCAAAGCGGGCGCGCCGCCCGTGTGCCTCAGGCCTGCCTGCCCTGCCGTCCGTTTGGACTGCCTGACTGACTGTATCCTGTCCTATCGTTTGCGGCGAGCAATCCCGGGGAGGTCCTCCTTATAGATCCTACGAGCACCACCCCCCGCGATTTGAGACACGGACGCTGGGAAACATGTCGGCTCTCTCTCCTGCCTGGGCTTACATCTACAGACCATCCCACCCCCTGTCCGATTGCCCCCGACCCCGTCCGTCGGCCGCAATGCCTCGGACGGTTTGGACGGTCTTCTCGAACCAACAAAGTGAGGCTCCTCCGAGCCGCTAGCCCCAATCAGGCAAGGCAGGCTCCCTTCCGAACCTCGTGCTCGTCGCGGATATTGCTTCCCTCTCCCTCCTCCTCTTCCTCGCTCTTCCCTCTCAGTCTTGCTCCCACTCCAGGCCCTTTGGGTATCTGATTCATCTTCAACCTCACCTGCACTCCATTTTTAGGACCTATATTGTCCCACCCGAGAATGAGCCGGAAGCTCGCCCCCGAAGCCAATCGGTAAGTTCTGCTTGACGAATCTCTGCCCCTCTTCGGTCGCCCCCCATCATTCGACCCCGGATCTTTGTCCGGCATGTTGGCGGTTGGCAAACTTGCGGGTCCGCGGAGGGTTTTATATATGACGTGCAGATGCTGACCGGTCTCAGGATTCTCTTTGTCAAGAACCTCAAGTATGTCCATGACTCTTAAATTCACCCTTCGTCCGCACGCCGACCGTCGCATAACTATCGACCGAGAGCCCTTAAACGACAGGCGTTACCTTTTCTTTAGGATAGGAAGCTAATCTGATGGTCCTCGTGCAGCTACAACGTCACCGCTGAGCAACTCTTTGACCTCTTCGGCAAATTTGGTCCCATCCGGTAAGCCTGCGCATGACTCCCATTCCGTCTGCTGGTTGGTCCAAAGCCTAACTGTCATTGTCTGCCAGCCAAATACGTCAGGGAATTGCGAACAACTCGAAAGGCACGGCCTTTGTTGTCTACGAAGACGTTCACGACGCCAAACAGGCATGCGATAAGCTCAATGGATTCAACTTCCAGAACAGATACCTCGTTGGTACGTACTTAAGCCGAGACTGCCGCCGAGCCGATTGGCTGACATGGACATTGCTCTCTAGTTCTATATCACCAGCCCGAGAAAATGCTTAGGTCGAAAGAGGACCTGGCGGAAAGGCAAGAGAATTTGGAGCGTCTCAAACAGCAACATGGTATAGAATGACGTGATGACTGCTTTTGTTCGCTTTCTCTGCATGCCCTTTGCCGGCATCTGGCTGCGTATTATCCTGGGTTGGTCGTGGGGTTTCTGGCGTTTTCCTCCTATGGGTTTGATGGCTCTGATTCATTCATGGGTATGAAAGGGTTGCCGGCGGGTTGAATGACACCCTGGCTTTTGTTCAGGGGAATGATACAGAATGGGATATTTCACGCCGGGTCGACCTTGTTGCACCGGTTCACAGTTACCAATATAATCATTTCGATCGCCGGCCACCTTCGGCTGCTGCGGCACACCTATGAGATACGAGTGACCTTGCTGTATGTTCTACCTTCTAAGTGACCAAGGGTCTGTGTCCCAGCGACTGCAAAGACCACGTCAGTCGTAAAGGTGGGCTGGGATTCTACGATCGTCCAACGGCCATCAGTTGCATGGGCGGTGGATCGCATGTCTGAAGATCATGCATCGACTAGCGATAGACCCCCCGGAGAACCTACGTAAGACTAGGCAACTAGTGCGGTAGTTAATATCATTTCTGAGCTTCGCTGCAATGGTCTCCACTCCCGAGTCGTTAGCCGCGAGAACCAGGCGCCAATGATATCGTCACGGCAGCGCAGGTGCAGTAACCTGGTGACATGCTTGGAATGTCAGGAACCAACAACCGAATGACGGAGAGTCCTGGACAGTTGGCTTGCATGCGCTAAGGATCACCTGCGACGCCCAGTAGATAGATACCCAAGGGAATTGGGGGTTGTTGATAAGAATTAACCCTTCCTCTATATAACCAAGATACAGACCGGTAGCACATTATGTTACGAGCCAGAACAGCCAGATGCTGCTCCGACCACGATCTGGGGATCGATCCACCTTCGGTTGATCTTCGATGACACACGGCGGCTGGGCCAGCCTAGCCAGGTTCGGTGCCTGACGGCTAAGGCGTCAGTATTTGTGCCTGGTTTCTCAGGTAGCCACGCCTGCAGAACGCGGACCAATCCCAGCGCGGCTAGCCATGACTCAGCCCCACCAACCACTGGCTCTTTCTTCTAAAGATTTTCTTTTCGCGGCAGACCAGATGCGCTTCTACAACCACCACTTTTCCCTCTCCAGCCTTTAGATCTGCAACACGGCAGTGATCCTTTGCGTGAGCCTCTTTTTGACTGCTACACATCTCACCCCTACATTTTAAATATGTCTGAGACCTCTGCTGGTAAGCACATCGCAAAATCTCGCTTCATCGCAACATACTGATGGATTCTGTAGCCTGGCCCCTCGCCGATGAGGCCCTTACCCAGAACCTGCTCGACCTCGTGCAGCAGGCTTCTCACTACCGCCAGCTGAAGAAGGGTGCCAACGAGGGTATGTTCTTTATAAGGATATCCACTTTCCGTCTGTCTGCTAACCGTCCTCATAGCCACCAAGACCCTCAACCGCGGTACCTCCGAGCTGGTCATCCTCGCTGCGGACACCTCTCCCCTTGCCATCCTCCTCCACATCCCTCTCCTCGCTGAGGACAAGAACATTCCCTACGTTTTCGTCCCCAGCAAGCTTGCACTTGGCCGTGCTACCGGTGTCTCTCGCCCTGTGATTGCTGCCAGCATCACCAGCAACGAGGCCAGTGACCTCATGGGCCAGATCCGTACCATCAAGGACAAGGTCGAGAGACTGATGATCTAAGGATTGGTCCGACTATGGGATTCCGTGAAAGGAGGATTGTGTCTCCTCTCGTGCCGGGGAAGAACGACAGGATGAGTCGCCCTAGGCTTTGACGGACCATGACGGATCATGACGGATTGTGATTTTGCCCTGAGAAGCGAGAAGCCTTCCATATGAATGGATGGTGTATTTGATCCTGGATACGCAGATGCCTCTTGTTGGACTCTTATATCTTAGTGCAGAAATTAAGTCTTCATGACAAAATCTCCCAGGTTTCTCTCATCATTATGAGCCTGGGTTGACTCATTCCACGCGAATTGAAGGGGACTTGGTTCCGTAGACCGGTAATTCTCGCGTAGTTCAGGAAGAGTCGCACGGAGGGGTTCCGTCGATCAGGGTCAGGGTGTGTCTCGGGGCAATCAAGCGCAGGACCGCCCGAAGAGGAGCTTGGCCGGCGCTAGTGAGACCAACTGCGGGGGCGGTGTCTCGTCGTGGCCAGCCCTGACCTCATGCCGCCTCTCCGCCCCATTCCAAAGCGTCCCATGAAACCCGCTTATTTTCTAGTTTCCATGCCCATTCCTGCTCGTAAAGGAGGAGCCTTGCCTTCTTCGTTTCGCTATCTACCCTCTACTCCGTGTCTTCACCATCCATGCGCCTCCGTGCCGATTAAGTTTGCTACGGTCTAGGAATCCTGTTCCGGGCTCCGTCTCATGCCCGTGACACGGACTTCCCTCGCAAGATAGGCACGCCGTCTCTTGCATGTCCGCAGGTCACTGGACTCCCCTCCATCATTAAACGCCACCAGCAGCGCCGTCGCGAAAACTCCTCGGAACTGTTCGATCTCTGCCTAATCTCCCTATCCTATCGTCTTTGCTCCCATCTGTTACTCCAGACGGAGCTTCACCGACGTTATGACCTTCATATCGCTCGCCGGGCTGGTCACAACAACAGCCATCGCAGTCCTCAGTAGCGGTGTCGGTGCGTCGGCGGCTGACAGTCTGACCTCTGCCTCCAGCACCTTCGCAACGCCATCGCCATCGCCATCACCGACTATGCAAACGGTTCCTTTCTTTTTGGCCGGTCCAGAGACTGGGGATGGAGAGGACACCGGCGAATGCAGGCTTCTAGGGCCTTTTTCGCTCCTCGTTCAGGCCGCGCTCGGGGCATTGGCGCTGCTGTCATTAGTCTACAAGCGCTGGAGAGAAAGACCTCAGCGACCACTGAAGGTGTGGACGTTTGACGTGTCGAAACAAGTATTCGGGTCTGCTATGTTGCACTTGGCGAATCTTCTCATGTCCATGTTCTCAGCGGGCCAGCTGGAGATCCGGAGCAAATACAAACCGAACCCATGTTCGTTCTACATCCTGAACCTGGGAATCGATGTAAGCTTGAGAATCGCTTGTTCTTGATATCACGATCTATTATGCCAAAGGTCGAGTACTAATGGAAACTTCGTTTTTAGACTACACTGGGCATTCCGATCCTCATATTCATTCTTCACCTCCTCAACCGCCTAGCCTCGTATACACCGCTCGCAGAGCCTCCAGAGTCTATTGAGTCTGGAAACTACGGTCGTCCACCTCGCGCCTCGTGGTGGTTCAAGCAGTCGATAATATACTTCATGGGGCTGCTGGGGATGAAGATCTGCGTGTTCTTCCTCATCCAGCTGCTACCGTTCATTGTCAAGGTGGGAGATTGGGCTCTCCGATGGACGGAGGGCAACACGGCTGTGCAGATCATCTTCGTGATGCTGCTCTTCCCCGTGATCATGAACGCGATCCAATATTACATCATTGACACGTTCATCAAGAAACCGCTATCGCAGGATACTCTCGAGTCTGAGCCGGAAGGTGAGGACTACAGCCACGAGCATCGCCATGCGCTGTTGGCGGGCCTGGATGACGGGCCATTCGAGTCGGACGATGACTCCGTAGGAAAAGATGATGGGCCGGGCTTAGACAACCCCGATCAGGGAAAAGAAGACCTGGTCCGGTTTGAGTCCGTCGAATACAACCCAGCGACTCACGGTGAACGCAGCTCTGCCTCATCCGCGTCGGCATCAGCCAGGTCGGGCAGCAGCCATGGTGAATATGGTCAGCTATCATCGTCTACCAAGCTTGCGTCCCGGGACAGGGACTGACATGACAATCTCCACTCACGTACTTCATGAGGTGGCGTTTGGGATTTCACGGTTGTTCGTTTGCTTTATTGCAGTTGGGCTTTTTATGCATCTATGGGTTGGTAGGAAGGGCGTGTACATGGGGTTAGATGTTCAAGTTGCTATTCTCCTTAATTTGCCTGCTTTCGCGAGTTTCCTCCACAAGACATAAAACATTCAAGAAATGGAAGACCAGTTCTGCCTGAATTCGTAGGCACCAGCGGCACGGCGCCCTCCCACCGCACCCCTCACCGCCCACATCTGCCGGCCGACGAAGAAAATTATTGTCGGCGGGCTTCATCGCTTCTGCGACATCCATTGGCGACGGGGACAACTGGCTGGGTTGCATTCCTCTTGTTATACTTATCTGACACCTCCATCGGATCTCAACCATCCTTTTGCCTCAACCGCAATCACTCAGGGAAGATCTACATCCACAATGCCCAAAGCCGGCGTCAAGCAAAAGACCCGCCAGAGGGTGAAAACGGCCGCGCGCTCGCCCTTCGAACCGGGCCAGCCCATTCGCAATGACAACGACATCGACATGGACGATGAAACCAGCTCCGATGAGTCGGATGTGCCTGAGAAGGATGATGCCGAGAAGAAGCTCGAGGCCATGCTCTTCGGCGACGACGAGGGATTTCTTGGCGCGCTGAAAAACCAGAATGAGCGCAGTCTGGTGCTGGCGGATAACAGCGACGAGGAGTCTGCGGAAGATGGCGATGGGAATGAGGAGGAGGACCGCGATTTGGCTGAACTGGATGATGCTGATGTTTGTGACCTGCTTTCGTTTGATGTTCTGCGGGGTAGTTGCTAATCGGTGTGGGATGTGATGTAGCTTTTCTTCCTTGATTCGGGTGCCGGGCCGGTTTCTACGGAGCTTACTGAGGCGCCGGCGACGCCGTCGGATGGCGAGGGAAGTGACGAGGAGGTCGGTATGCCGGCGCTGTGGCATGATAGCGACGATGAGCGCATTTCGATCTCGTTGGCGAGCCACCAGAGGCTGCGGAAGCTGCGCGTCGCTGAGTCGGAGGATGTTATCAGTGGCAAGGAGTACATCTGGCGACTTCGCAGACAGTTTGTGCAATTGAACCCGATGCCGGATTGGGCAGACCCGGAGAAGAACCAGCCGAAGAACGACTCCGATGCAGAGGAAATGGATACCGATGATGAGGAAACATCGTCCACGCAGCCGCTGGCTAAGCTGCTCCAGAGTGCTACCGACCTTGTCAAGCTGGAGGACAAGACGGCGCCAGGCGGCCGCAGAAAGTTGCGCCAGGAGGTTGTGGATATCCAGCGCCTCAAGGATGTCGGCAAAGACCAACCGGTAAGTCCCTGGCTTTCGCGCGCATGTGCTCCAGAACTAATATGGTATTCGACAGTCATCGGTCGATTCGCTCATGTTCCACCCTCACTACCCGCTGCTGCTCTCCTCCGGACCTGCAGCCACGCTCTTCCTCCACCACATCTCCCCCTCCTCCCCGGCTCCTAACCCTCTTCTCACCTCGTTCCACATCCGCAACACCCCCATCCACAGCTCGGCGTTCCACCTCCCCACAGGCAGTCGGATCTTCGCGTCCGGCCGCCGGCGCTACTTCCACATCTGGGACCTGGAGACTGGCAAGGTGGACAAGGTCAACGGCACCGCCGACCGCAAGGAGGAGCAGAAGTCCATGGAGCGCTTCAAGCTGTCGCCCTGCGGCCGCTACGTCGGTCTGGTTGGCTCGTCCCGCAAGGGCGGTGGTCTGATCAACGTCCTGGACTCCGGCACGGCGCAGTGGATCGCCCAGGTGCGGGTGGACGGCCGCGGCGGTGTCGCCGATTTCGCCTGGTGGAGCGACGGCGAGGGTATGACAGTGGCCAGCAAGAACGGTGAGGTCTCAGAATGGGACGGCCGCCTGAACCGGGTGGTGACTCGCTGGATGGACGCGGGTGCAGTTGGCACGACGGTGCTCAGTCTGGGTGGCCGGTCCGGCCGGACCCAACTGGGCGGAGACCGCTGGGTCGCCATCGGCAGTTCCAGCGGCGTGGTCAACGTATACGACCGACGCGAGTGGGCAGCAGCGTACGCGACGAACCCCGAGCAGGCGATCCCGCGCAACCCGGAGCCGGTCCGGGCGCTGGACCAGCTCACCACGCCCATCAGCCATGTGGTGTTTTCGCCAGACGGACAGTTCTTCGTGATGGCGAGTCGTTGGAAGCGCGATGCATTGAGAATGGGTAAGCCTTTTCTCCATCTCCAGACACTACTATACTACCGAGCAGACAAGCTAACAAAGTACATATAGTCCACCTCCCAACCTGCACCGTCTACCGCAACTGGCCGACCTCCAACACGCCCCTGGGCCGGATTTCCTCCGTGGCCATCTCGCCCAACTCGGAGTACTTGGCGGTTGGCAATGAACAGGGACGCATCCGACTGTGGGAGATCCGGGGGTGATGGAGTTGTACACCTGTATAGATGCATACGTATATGATATAAAAGTTCACATTCCTGATCGCGACATGACTACCACTACTGCATGTAGCCTGGGTAAAGAAAGTAATTGGTACATACACATGACTATACTCATTGTATTGTATCGTATTGATATATGTCAACCCTAACTGGGACAGACAAAGCCCAGAAACAACATTATTCACTCCAATCAAAACCCGAAAGCTGTAGATAAATAGATACTAAATGGGTAAATAAAAAAAAGCATCAAACAAGGAGACCATAACACCATTAAAGATATCACACAATCCATCGAACCAAAAGTCAGAAACAAGAAAGAAGGAGGAGTCATGAAACACCTGCAAATAACAACAACAATAACAACCAGTCCCTTCGGATGGTTAGGTAGTAGACAGGTCGATAAATACAGTCAGTACCTGTCTGTCTACTGCTGACCCTGGGCGTCACCTTGACGTAGACCCTATTCATAAGAACGGGGGGGGTTAGTATATCGATCACCAAGGGGGGTATATATATATATCATCTCTCTCCTCTCCTCTTCTTCCCTGTCTACAGTACTAGACAAGGAAAGGAGCAAGAGAGGGTAAACAGAAGAAGGGAAGATTAATAGGCATTGAACTCACCAAAGAACCCAACTACAACACACAATTCCGTTAGCCATCATCCACGTACAACACATACTCTTACACCCATGCATATAAAGAAAACAAATGAATGAATGAATGAACTTACCAATCCCAAAATCCCCGAAAGCTATTCACCCCAAAACAATCACCCCCTAACGTCAGCAAATATTCCTTGAACGAACAAGCAACTCCCCTCTTCGCATAATATATCATGCAACCATCTTCTCCCATACAAAGATACCAAATGAAATAAAACCAGCTTGGGGGGTTGGAGGATTCTTACGAAATCAAGTGAGCTGGCGGACTGTATATCCCATCACATACCGTTAGCAATCAGTCTCACTCTCACTACCACAAAAGTCTAGTGAGGATGGGGGAGGGGGAGGGGGAGGGGGAGGGGGAAACATACATCATCTTTACCAGCACCGGCATCGCCTCCCTGATCGCCTCCGTCATCATCCCCGGCCTCGTCGGCATCGGCCGCCTCATCCGCTACCTGTGCGGTCCCGTACTGCTCGGGCACGGCCGCAGAGGGGCTGGCCAGAGCGGCGGCGCTGGCGGTGCCCGAGGGGACGGCGGCAGCCATGTCCTTCTTGATCAGAGGGCGGTCGTTGTGGACGGCGGCGGCGAGGGCCGTGGTGGCCGTGAGGGCGGCCGTGAGGAGGGTAAGTGAGAGCTTCATGGTGATTTGGGTATAGAGTGTATGTAGATTGGGTAGGATCAGGAAGTAAGTAATGTTTGGGATGGGAACGATGGAGGAGGGAAGAGAAGAGCTTGTGGGTAGGGCTAGTTGAGGTATGTATTTATGTACAATGGACCCGACGGAGTGCAAGCATCGTCGCCGTAAACAGCCTTCTGCCAGGCACCAGGGACATGGATGCAGTCGGTTATGTTGAAAATGGCAGACATTCCGGCCCGGTGGCGATCGGTTGTTGGGCCAGACTGTTTGTTGACAACATGACCGGCTGTGAGGATCTACGAGGGTCATCGGGTCTCTAGACAGTACGATGCTCGGGCATTCCTGGTTCGGCACCGGGAATGTCAGATCCCAATTGCATTCCTCCGTCCTTCGCCAGGGCTGCATTCTCCCTCGTCTCTCTGCAAACCACTCGGGCCAGCTGGTTGCTCACGGCAGGGATGCTGTCAAGTGTTTACACTGGACCGTCATGCAGGTCCAGTCACGAGCACTGGAATTACACATCCAGTCGCCCGCTCTTGAATCTCGACTGATCGGCGATCATCTGTGTATATTCAAATCCTTCGTATTAACTGAAAGCTCCATGCCTTGTGTAACTGTATATTTTCAATCCCGCCCAAATCCCCTCGTCACAACACCAAACAATTCCAAAATCATGCGCCAGTGAGGTCATTATAGCAGCGTCTGCATCTCGGCCATGTTGCGGATACCAGCCAGGTTGCCCGCCTTGACCCGCTTCAGGGTCAGCGCCGCAATAAGAGCGGCGCCCACACCGGATCCATCCTCGGCCGCCATGATGGTCACCTTGTCCTTCTCCTCGGGAGCCCAGTCCAGGATCTCCCGCAGAGCCTGCGCACCGCGCGCCTTGAAGTGAGGGTACTTAGTGAACACGGACCCGTCAGCACCAACGTGGCACGATTCAAGGCCCTTCTTCTTGCAGATGGCAGCGACACCACAGGCCGACAGGCGAGCAGCACGCGTGCCGATCAGCTCGGCCAAGCGGCGGATCATCTCCAGCTCGGGCTGCGTGGCCTTGATGTTCAGCTCGCGCTCCAGGAGCTCCTCGGTCTCCTCCAAGTTCTCGTAGGGGTCCTCCTCAATGGCCGCCAGGAAGGAGGCATCCAGAATGTAGGGCTTGCGCAGCTTGGTGGTGTCTTGGCCGTTGAAGATGAGGCCAGGGCGGTTCTCCACCAGGTCCACCAGGGCCAGACGGAAGATCTCACCCAAGTACAGACCCGCGGTCATCTTCTCGAAGGCCTGCTGGCCGGGACGGGGCGAGTCGCGGTCGATGATGTGGTCGTACTTGGTGAGGGGAAGCACGATGTGCTCGTTGTCGAACGCACCGTACTCGCAGTTGATGGCCACGGGCATGTCGGGGGGCAGGTTCATGTGGGCCAGCTTGGGGACGGAGCCGACGTTCTCCATGTAGGCGGCATTGACACCGGTGCCGAAGATGCAGCCAATCTTCATGGCGGAGTCGGTGTAGGAGGAGGCAATGAGGGTTCCGGTGGTGTCGTTGATCAGCGCAGCCACCTTGATGGGCAGGCCCTGGGGTCAAGAAGTCAGCCGGGACATGTGCCATTGGAGAGTCAGAAGACACCTACTCGCTTCTGCAGGATCGACTCCAAGGGGGGAACGACGTCCTCGCCCTCAACACCGTCAATGTCGAAACCCTTGGTCCAGCGCTGCAGGACACCGTGGTCGATGTAGTCCTGGGTGGCGGGGTAGGAGAAGGTGAAACCCAGGGGCAGCTTGGAGACCTTCTCGTTCTCGTGGTGGGACTCGATGAACTGCTGCAGGCAGTCGGCAATGTACTCCCACAGCTCCTCGGCAGTGCCGGTCTTCAATTCCTCGGGCATGCGGTACTTGGACTGGGTGATGTCGAAGGCGCCCTTCTCCTGAGTCAGGGTGATCTCACAGACACGCAGGTTGGTGCCACCCATGTCGAGGGCGAGGAAGGTTCCTTGCTCGTCGCCATCGGGGAATCCGAGGACCCAGGTGACGTTCATGGGCTGGGGAGAGACAATGGTCAGTCGGTGCGTGGCTGGGGAGGGACCATTGATGGAGCCGGGACACTTACGATGTTACCACCCTCGACACTGAGACCTGTTGCGACGAGGGGACCGGGTTAGTCTTAGTCGGGCATGCTTGCTTCACGGGCCGAATCAGGGGCCGGGATGGCGGGGCACGTACCCTTCTCCAACTCCTTGATGAAGTGGTCGACGATCCCCTTGAGCTTGGTGCGATCGACGGTGAAGTGCTCCTCGAAGTCCTTGATCTGCTGGAGGAGGTTCTGGGGGACATCGGCCATGGAACCTGGGGACGAGCCATTGGGTTAGTGATCGGCATCCCGAGGCAGGAAAAGGGAGGAGGAGCAGTAGAGTAGAAAGTACCCTTGCGGGAGTGGGGGCGCTTGGGACCGAGTCCGACCATGGTGACGAGATGGATGAATTCGATGGAGAGAAGAGAAGAGGTGGAAAGGGAGAGAAAGTCGGGATGATGATGATGGAGAAGACGAGGAAGAGAGGAAGAGAAGAGGGGAGGAAAGAGTTCGGCGGGAGAGAAAATGACGTGGGGCAGAAACAGGAAGGCAGAGCAAGAAGCCTGGAAGTGGAAGGCGTGGAAGACAACTGCCCCGCAGTGGAGGACCTCACCGGCCGTTGCTTTGGGAGGTGCCCGGATCGCGGCCCTCCGTCTCGATTTCTTTAGTACTAGTATTGCTACTTTCCCCAGATCCCCTCCATTATTGGCCGAGGGTCTGAGCTGTCATCAGATATGACATGCTGGTGGTGAAAAGTGTCGGTTGCAGCATGAGGGGGGAATTGCATAGGGCTAATCGTCCAGGAATGCGGGTGGCTTGTCCCAACCCCATTGATACTTGATTGATTTCTTCTCAGGTACTCCATAGTTAATACTGAATAGTAGACTCATTACGACTATCATGTGTATCATCATCTCCGTCCCTATACTCCGTCCCAGTATATATCCAGACCAGATTATTTTATTCTCCCCGATCTCCCATCCGTGGCGAAGCTCCGAGCAGCCCCAGGAACCGTCTGCCCGACCAGTCCAGCTCCCTGGCTGCATCCAGTCAGACTCATTCGAGCCAGCCACCCAACGCCATCTCGCCCGGGCCTTCCATGTGATCTCTCCATCATCCTCACCTCTCTTCCTTAGCCCGCGCCAGATGCGGGAAGACATGTGCCAGTCCCCCGATCCGGTCCGTCTCCTCGTCGCTCTTCGTATTACCCGCAGCTTCCGCATTCTTGCTGGGCTGGCGCTCCAGATGCTGCCGCACCCGCTGTTGGTACGCATTGGAGATGCCCAGCGTGCGATCCACCTCCTCAGTCAGGCGATCCACCTCGTCCTGGAGCCGCTCCTCCCTCGTCAGGGCGGGTGCATTCTCCGCCTCCCGTGTTCCCTGGTCCGGATTCGTCGTCTCCCACAGCTCCTCCAGCTCCTCCTCCCAGCCCAGCGCCCGCGCAAATTTCCTCACCCCGGTGTCGCAGTCGCCCAGAATCAGCACATCATCCGGCCGGGACCCCAGCCCGCCTACTTGCTCCATGTTGATCAGCACGCGTGGGCATCCCTCGCGACAGAATACAGGCAGACTGGCAAATGGCTGCACGCTTAGACTGGTTCCCATGACGATGCAGAGATCGGCCTGTTCGGGGAGCTCCCGGTTATCGAAAAAGTCGGACGGCAGCGACTCCCCGAAGAAAACAATGTCCGGCTTCACCAGGCCCTTGCACTGGGCACAGTACGGCACCTCCCCCTTCGAGATGGCCTCTTTCATCAGGTCGTCTGGATATTCGGCCTTGCAATCGATGCAGTGCTGCGTCGCGAAGCTGCCGTGCGCCTCGACGATCATGTCACCCGGCACCCCGGCCAGGCGCTCCAGACAGTCAATGTTTTGCGAGAAGTGCTTCATCAGCATACCCTTGTCGTAGAGTAGCTTGATAAACGAATGTGCGATGGTAGGCCGGTACTGGCCCGGGGCCAGTTCCCGGGCCAAGGCGTAGAAAGGCCGGGGATTTTCGCGGAAGAAACCAATGTCGAAGACCGCTTCAGGCTCCGGCAGGTCCAGATACTCGAGATTGGAGTAAATGCCCGTGTCTGGGGAGCGGAAATCGGGGATTCCAGCCGAGGTACTGATGCCAGCTCCGACCTGTGGTGGTGAACGACCATTTTCCGGTTAGCGGGGGTTTCTCGGTTTCTCGACCACATGCAAGGCCCATGCGGGGGAACAAGTGGCTTACCATCACCACCACGCGCTGCACCGATCGTTGCTCGATGTACTTGGCCACAGCCTCGATCGTACGCGCCTCCAGCACGGTAGGCGGCGTGTGCTCGTCCACCATGGTTGACGATTCGTTGCCCATGGTGCGCGGCCGGCGACCAGATCTGGGCCGGGCTTGTTGGTGTCGGGGTCTGTGACGGCGGCCGATGATGGTGAGTTGCGATCAATTCCGAGTAGTCGGTGAGATTATGTCCAGGAGCGGGGCGTTCTAGCGACGGTCGAGCTGGTGGGAGCGTCGAGGCAGTGAGGGGAAAAGCCCGACTGGAAGCTGGAAATGACGTCGAATGGCGCCCCGGCAGAATTCGTCCACCTCGTGGTTGCCTGAGGAATCCACCGCGGACTACCCGACATGGCAGTTCCTTGGGTTGGGATCCAAACAATCCAAGTCGAACTATCGAAGAGCAGACAGCTGGCCGGAAGATTTGATATCCGCCAAATCTCCGAAATCCCATGGATCTGCAAGGCCTCGGGGAGGACCAGACCAGCCAGACCCCTGCAGCCCCTCGGCAGCTCACCGCCTCCGGGCCGCAACGCCAGATGGCATCCATCCATCCCTCCATCGCTCCATCTCATCTCTCCCTCGACCTCTCTCTCCCTGTCGCTGTCTTCAATTGCATCTCGCCTGTCTTTCTGCGCGGACAATGGCCACCTCCACGGTCGGTGTGGTCAATGGCCATGCCGCAGCCCCCTCGCCCCCCTCGCAGCCCCCCGCGGACATCTTCAATGCCAGCTCCGTCGCCGAGATCAAGGCCACCTTGTCGCACCTGCACGACCAGGAAGCATCCGTCACGGCCCGTCTGGACGCCCTCGTGGCCTCCCAGAAGGACTTCTCGCGAGAACTCGGTCGACTCGATTTACTCCGCGCCCATCTCGGCTCCCAGACCAGTACCACCCGCACCATCAGCCATGGCATGCTGTCCGACGCCGCAACCACCGCCGACCGCATCTCCAGCGCCGTCCGTCGTCTCGACTTGGAACAATCCCGCGTTAAGGCAACCTTGGAAGTGGTCGAGCAAGTGTCCGAGCTCAAGGCCTGTGTGCTGGGCGTCGCGGGTTCCATGGGAGCGCCGCAGGACTGGGAGACGGCGGCCAGCTACCTGAACCGCGCCTCTAAGATCGCCCCGGAGGTTGCGCAGGGTGCCTTTGCAGCTGAGATGGTCCCTACAGCCGAGGTCCCCGACCCGCCGAACGTCACGCTCGACAACGCCGCCGAGTCGCTCTGTGGCTTGTTCCTACGCGAGTTCGATAAGGCTGTCAAGGAGAACAACGGAGCTCGGATCACACGCTTCTTCAAGCTGTTCCCCCTCATCGGCCGCTCTGAGGTGGGCTTGGATGTCTACGGCCGCTATGTCTGCCAGGGCGTGGCTGCACGAGCGCGAACCAATCTCAATGCCGGCACTGGGGCTGCTCCGAACAAGGACGGCTTCTTCTACGCGAATGCCCTGACCAAACTGTTCGAGCATATTGCGCAGATCATCGATGGGCACGGCGGCCTGGTGGAGCGCCACTATGGACCGCGCAAGATGAACCGGGTTATCGAGCGTTTGCAGCTGGAGGCGGATGTCCAGGGCGGCATCATCCTGGACACCTGGAGCGACGAGAGGCATGTGGACCGCAAGCTGACCGATACCAAGTCCTACGCGTTTACTTTCCTCGTGCAGAGCTTCCTCCCTCCCCAGCGCGGCGGAACTCCCCGGTCCAACTCGCCTGCCGTGCGCGATGCATCCGCTGCGGCCGACGACGAAGGCGTGGACATGAAGGAGATCGACGGGCTTCTCAACGAGATGGCAGTCATGCTTGGTCGCTGGTCGCTGTACTGCCGGTTCTTGGCAGACACCTGCAATGTGAGTTCTAATCGGAAACGTCTGATGTTCCTAACTGACCTGATCAGCCGCCCGGAGACGAGAACCAGAAGTTCTCCCTTCCGCCATTCCTTCGTGACTCGACCCTGTCGAAGAAGATCAACGACCGCCTGGCCGGCCCGTTCAACACCATGACCACCTTCTTCTTCCGCCGGTCGGTCGAGAAGGCATTCCAGCTGGACGAACAGCCCTCGGGCCTGACCCTGAACCCGCAGCGACCGCTCAAATCTGAGCCGCCGCACATCACCTCCGCCGTCGACGACATCATGTACATCGTCAACAAGGTCCTGCAGCAGTCCCTCGCCACGTCGCAAATCTCCGTCGTCACCAGCGTCGTGCCCACGCTCTCGCGCGTCCTCGGTTCCGACTTCATTGGCATGACCCAGCGCAAAATGCGCGATGAATGCTACCCCCGCGCCGCCGTCCAAGGCACCCAACCCCCGGAGCAGCTCGTCCTGTCCTTCCTCGTCCTCATCAACAACCTCGACGTCGCAGTCGACTACGTCCGCCGCATCCTGCAGAATCACACGGAGCCCAAAAAGGCGATTGGCCCCGACGGCCAAGTCCAGGAGACCGACCCTCTCCGCTCCCTGTTCCCAGTCCCCGAGGACGCCCGCCTCGCAACCCAAACCCTCCAGTCGCTCTCCGCCTCGTTCGAGTCCAAGGTCACCGACCTCCTCACGGACGGCATCCAAGTCGTCTTCAACAACGTCATCAAACACCGTCTCCGCCCCATCCTTGCCGACGCCTTCCGAGATATCGAGTACCAACCGCGCGAGGACACCGACCCCACCCGCACCGTCTACAGCGACTACGACTCGGATGAGCCGGACTTTATCGCCGATGGCGCTGTCCCCGACGACGACGACCCCACCAGCCGAGCCGAGCTGGTCCGGCCGCGCTTCGCCGCTGCCTGGACCGAGCTGCTCCTCCCGCTGTGTCGCATCCTCACCGCGTCCGCCTTCGACCGCCTCCTCACCGTCACCGTGGCATACCTGGCCCGTCTCCTCGAAAAGCGGCTCTGGTCATACCACGGCCGGGTCAACGCGCTGGGGGCTACCCGTCTCGAACGGGACGTGTCGGGTGTGGTGAGCGCCGCCGTGGACGTGGGCGGTACGCAAGCCGCGCCGGGCCGATACCGCCACCGGGAGGCCTTCACCCGGTGTCTGCAGATGGTGCTCGTGATGGGCATGGACGAAGACGAATGGGAAGATGTCCTGCGCGGCGGCGAGACCGCCGAGGTAGTCGATAAGCTGAGCCGTGAAGAGCGGATGAGAGTACGGGGGATGGTGCGACGTGTTTAGCCCTAATCTTCCTCTTCCTGCACTACCTCCCTATTCACAAGAAGATCGAATTAACCCCCTTTTTTTTTCCTATTTCCTCTCCTTTTGACCCTTGATCACTCATCTTGAGCCCCCTTCCTATCTGTATATATATACTAACTTGTTATCTTCTTATGGATATTGATTGCTTCGCATCCCGTAATCCCCACTACTTACTTCATAAATCTCCAATTCCGTGACCCCACATACAATAAATTACTGAAGATGTATATCTATCCTGCAGAGAACCAAGTACTGAAGTCCTCAGGCACATTACATATAATACCCCCCCCCCCTCCCGAGTATACAATCCAACGCCATCCATCCATCCATCCACCCATCCACCCATCCAGTCATATCATACATACCCAACCCCACTTAATATAATTTTATTACCGTCCAAGAAATTACCATACAACTTTCAGAACTGCGATCTGGATCATGAGATACTATCTAATACCCACCTATCTACATATGTCTAACTACTAGTAGTTCTCTGGTTTGGGTACAGTAGTAGTAGTAGTAGTAGTAGTAGTAGTAGTAGTAGTAGTAGTAGTAGTAGTAGTAGTAGTAGTAGTAGTAATACTTTATTCCCGAATATAGATAGCCACTTGGCTCCTCCCAGGTCATTGACAGCCGAATACACACAACTCTCATCAACATTTGTCACTAACTAGATATCTACAGACAGCACATCCTCACGTATAGATTAATTACCTCTAGAAAATCCCAATTTTGTCTTTACTTACGCCACAGCCCCGTGTATAGGCAGATAAAGTCTATAGGAAAACCTCATGGGAAAAACAACCTACAAAGATTTTCTATCACATTCAGTATAGAGACAGCGAAGGGGAGAGAGAGAGAGTATGAAGAATGAGAACCATGCTCCATGAACCCCCCTACTTCCTGGCAGGCACAGGGCCTATATTCATCTGGTTTGGGTACATCCAATCTCCATTAAGTGTGGACGGACCGGATTGGATTGGATTGACCGTCGGGATTTCGGGGACACACACGTGCTCACTTGCCGGATATGTTTAGTCTAACTTAACCCTAATACTTGAGCGTGGTTGACAGGCATCTCCACAGTACGTAGACTCGGTAGTCGGTAGTCTGTGGAGTACATGGTTTGTCGCTTGTTTGTTTCAGGGGACTGTTTTGGGGTCTGGGGTGCTGATCGCTGATAAAGTACCATCCTGTGGGTTTTTTTAGTGGAGTGATGGCTTTCTATATGCAATTACTAGTGACCTCCATAACCGGGGATCGCTACTCGTATCAAGTGTATCAGAATCATCAATTGACTAATCTATGCTGGTGCTGGTATCAATCCTGAATCAAATCTAGCACAGAAATCAAACTCCCCGCTGATAACCTAATATATACAAGCCACCCAACAGGTAGGTATACATGACCCGCGGGTTTTGTCCCACAAACGCCAAAACCAAATCGCCACCAAAAAAATAATACATGTACAAGAAATGGCTCAGCCGGGCTAATCGGAACGGCAACGCTGGATATCACAAAAGACACAAAACATTAGGGTTATAAGGTGCACCGACTCAGGTCGTAACCTTCTCGTTGAGCTGAGTCGCGGGCATGGGCTCCTCGACGGGCTCGGGCTCATGAGGCGCGTGATGCTCCGACACCTGTCGCGGGGCGGGCTGCATCTTCAGCTCCTGGATGCCCGAGTCGCCTTCGCTGCAGCCACGGCTGTCCACACCGACCGGGGCGTGGCCGTCCAGCATCATCTCACTGTGCTCGCCGATTCCGTACCGCGCAGCGGCGGGGATCTGGTGGCCGTCTTCGAGCTGATTGTGCTGCTGAGGGGTCCAGGCAAGGTAGTCACGACGGACTTCAACATAGTCGTAGGCGAATTCTCCCAGCTGGTCGTCATCCATCCCCAGCAGCTCAGCTTCTTCCGACGCACGCAGTTTCAGGCCAGGGATGGCGTTGATGGCATAGGCGATAATGGCGGACATGATGAACGCGTAGGCGCAGGTAGCCACGATGTAGGCGATTTGGATGTAGAGCTGCTTGTAGTTGTGGATCAGCCAACCCCCAGACTTCGACCCGGTGTTGACGCCGTCCAGTCCGACAATCGCATCGTCAGCGAAGAGGGCGTTGAAGAACAGGCCGACAATTCCAGCAACACCGTGTTCCGCGAACACATCCATCGAGTCGTCGATGCGGATCCAGTATTTCACTGTGGCCGTCAGTCAGGGATCGAATGAGGAAGATAACCATGCGTGACTTACCCTTAGTGGAGTAGTTGCAAACAATACCGGTCACAATGCCCAAGATCACACTCGCCCACGGGGGGATGAAACCAGATGCCGGGGTGGCCGCGACCAAGCCCGAGATGGTTCCAGAGCACCAGCCGACCATGGACCACTTCCGAGCCAGCCGCCAATCGAGCAGAACCCAGGTAATGCCCGCAAAGGCACCGGTCAGGTTAGAGTTCCAGCAAGCCATGGTGGCACGAAGGTTCGCTCCAAATGCCGAGCCACCGTTGAATCCCAGCCATCCGAACCAAAGGAACACGGTACCCAGAAGAATAAGGGAGACGTTGTGAGGGCGGAAGTTCAACATCATCCGCTCCTGGCGACGACCCAGGACCATCGAGTAGGCGAGAGCAGACAGACCCGAGCCAATCTCGACGGGGCCGCCACCAGCGTAATCCAAGACACCATATTTGTAGGCCCAGCCATTGACGTTCCACGCCCAGCATGCCAGAGGACAGTACACAATTGTGGCCCAGATGAAGACGAACACCATAGCCGGCAACATGCGTCCACGTTCCGCCACAGCTCCCATGATAATCGCTGCCGTAACTCCACAGAATTGCATCTACCCCAGTCAAGTCAGTCATTGGTCGAGGAAACGCGATGGTAAAAGATCATCATACCTGATAAAAGGCATAGAGAAGGTTGGGAATGAGAGGTGAGCCAGGGCTGGGATCGGCCAACGTCTTCATCAAGCCGAAGTTACGCAGGTTACCGATGTATCCGTTGGTTGCGGTGGGCGAAAAGGCGAGGGAGTACCCCCAGAAGTACCACTGGAAGGTGACGACGGAGAACGAGGCCATACAAGCCCAGATCATACTCAGGGCCGACTTACGGCGCGCGAGGCCGGAGTAGAGGAAGGCCAGACCGGGAACCATGACCATGACCATGGCCGAGGCCACGATAATGTATGCTTGATCGCCGGATTGAAACCATTTGTTCAAGTTTTCCGTTCCTAACCAGCAGGTGAGTCAAGGTGCCATCACAACCAGTGGAAGGAGGGTCACCCACTGGAATTGCCACCGATTTCATTGGTCGTGAGAGCCTCATAGTCGGAGGGAGCGCCAGTCCAGTTGTACGAGGCATATTGGGGGATGTAGATGCCTACTTTGTCCGCCATGGTGCAGATCTATCCAAGAGAGGTGAATACGAGGAATTGATAAGCCGGGTTGCTCAGGCGGACGTTGTCGTGGGGGGGGGGGGGAAGAATTCGAGGTCACCACCGCCGGGTTGTCCTCGGGGCGAGAACAGGCGGGTGGTGGAGGGGAAAAGTAGGAAGTGGCGGCAGGGAATGCACAAGCGATGTCGGGATCGAGGATAGGATAGTAGCAGAGGGAAGAGGCTGTCTGCAGGGGCGGGG
>KZ826435.1:0-75373 GCA_003184635.1 Aspergillus sclerotiicarbonarius CBS 121057
GCTGCTGTGACCACCGAGGCTGCTGTGACCACCGAGGCTGCTGTGACCACCGAGGCTGCTGTGACCACCGAGGCTGCTGCGACCACCGAGGCTGCGACCACTCAGGCGGCTGCTGCCACTACCGTCGAGGAGTCCAAGCCAACTACTACAAGCACGACCGCTGCTAGCGCCGCGACCTCTTCTGCCTCCAGCTCCACGAGCAGTTCTAGCTCCAGCTCTACCGCCAGCAGCTCAAGCAGTGCCCTGAGCTCTGAGTACTCCGGCGAAGCCACCTTCTACGGTGGCAACGTCTCCGGCGGAACCTGCTCTTTCACCGACTACACCATCCCCTCTAGCCTCTTCGGCACTGCCCTCTCCTCCCAGCGTTGGTCCAATGCAGCTGAATGTGGTGCTTGTGTCGAGGTCACTGGCCCCAGCGGCAATAAGATCAAGGCCATGGTAAGTCCCAATTTCCCAGCAACACTATCCTCCTCTCCTATCTCCCCATCTCTAACAAAACCCAACAGATCGTCGACGAATGCCCCGAGTGCGACTCCAACCACCTCGACCTCTTCGAGGACGCCTTCGCCGAACTGGCCGACATCTCCAAGGGCGTTATCAGCATCGACTGGGAATACGTCACCTGCGGTATCACCACCCCCATTGAACTCGTCAACAAGAGCGGTACCTCCGCCTACTGGTTCGCCATGCAAGTCGTCAACTCCAACGAGCCCGTCACCAAGCTCGAGGTCAGCACCGACAGCGGCAGCACCTGGCAATCCACCACCAGATCTTCCTACAACTTCTTCGAGAACCAGAGCGGTTTTGGCACTGACACCGTCGATGTCCGTGTCACCGCTCAGTCCGGTTCCCAGATCACCGTCAACAACGTCAGCGTCTCGTCTGGCTCCTCCGTCACTGCTTCCTCCAACTTTGAGTAAGGTGGTCGGTTGATTGACTCTTGACTGGGTTGTATACGATGATGGGATGATGTTGTACCTTTCTTCTACTTCTATTTTTTAATTCTTCCGGGGTGTGTGGCTTGCTCGTGCTGCCCGCTTCTTTGGTATCTTAGCGCTTGGTTACTACGTACAGGGCGTGCTTCTTCTAAATCCATATATTATAACCTTCTTTGTATATATTTCTGCGCTACCCTTCTCTAGACGAATTCACTACTTCTATCGTGATGTCCTTGGAATGATTATATTGGATTCGCTGATAGTAATCAGTTACTTTTCGAGCGTTAGCTGCACAAGACATAACCCTTAGATTCGGGTTTCTTAGTATCAGTCACGAAGCTAGCTGCTCAAGAAAAATCATTACTAGATTAATCAACCGAGATCAGACTTGAAAATGAGCTTGCATTCCGATAACACGCCGTGGTGTCCTAGGCTCCATGGCCTTCGGATCAACCACTCCCAGCCGTAGTTTCGCCGACCCATCCTAAGAATAGCATACAAAAAGAACAACAACGGGGTAAAAGCAGACATGGGGAAATAGAAACAGAAAACCCACCCCAGGCTAAGCAATTAGAATAAAAAATCTGAAAACCACATCGTCTTCCCCACAACGACAAAAAGGACATCATAAGACTGTACCCTGCAAATAACTGGACATGAATAAAAGTTGAATGGAACATGGGGAGATCAGGCGAGGTCTGTTCAAAGGGGAGAGGTTATGGAGATAACAGATAGGAACAAGAGCGAGGAACAAGAACCAGCGGTTGAATCGCTGGTATTTTAGCCCCGAGAAGTAAGCAAGTCGTAGCACATGGGATATTTAAAGGAGAGGAACCATGCAGTGATGATCAAGTCACAGTCCCTGCACGCGCGATAATGCAAGTTATACTTGAAATCAAACCTGGCCTTGGTCAACGTCAAGAGGCTCCAGCTCCTTCGAATCTTCATAATCATCGAACTCGAGACCCGCGTCGCGGCAGCGCTGCAGCCACTTAAGCGCAATATCACCACGGCGGTTGACCTCGCCCTTCAACTTCGAGTTCTGGCCGCTGATTTCGCTGATTGCATGACTCGTCGTCATGTTGCTTTGTTCCCATCGCTCGTTCATAGCTTTCTTATCTTCATGTAACTGGCAGATATACTCGATCGCGCGCTGTAGAATGGCACCCTTGTTCTTGTCGCAATTCGGGACAAGGCGAGCGATCTGATTGATGCCCTCGTTGATTGCCTCACGGCGTCGGCGTTCCACTGAAACCCGGTTAATGCGCGTGTCTGTACGCAACAGAAGGGGATTTCATTTACCTTCTTTATGATTGTTTTTGCGAATCTGGTGCCATTCTGGGGAACCGACTGAAGGCTTCTGGTTCATACTTTGTGCTTCGCGAGCAGCGTAGACGGCGGCGGCCGTAGAATTATGACCGTGTGCGGAGCCGATAGCCTGGCCCATATCATCTCCAAACGTCAAGCCATGTGCGAGATTGTTATCAAAGGTTGAGTCCGGGGGAGGCGGGTATTTGTTCTGAGGGGTATGGGCAGCAAGCGCCGCCTTCGCAGTGAGGGCATTATCGTCCGAGATACCGTTCTGTGGACCGACATGCTGCAGGATCTGCTGGTCGATATTGAGCTCTGCTGTCGCGCTTGGGAGACCGTGGGTATCATAGGAGCCAAGAGAGCTATGCGTAAAGTTTGGCTGGGCATCTGGAGCGGGAATGCTGCCGTTGCTTCCATTGGAGGATCGGTTCAGGCGCTGGGCATCCGGACCAGTGCTGTCAGTGCTATCACGCTTTCGCTTGGCCGTAACATTGCCATCGGCAGCACCCAAAGACGGATCAGACATTGCGAAAGATCTATAGAACGACTACCCTGTGCGTAGCGATTAGTGTCGGCCGTATCATCTGGAGACAACCACCTTTCGAAACCCACATACCTGCTAAACACGGTAGAGATTCAGGATGGTCGCTCGAACTTTGCTCCAGCTCTAGGGTCCTAATCAGAGGAGATTAGGTACTTCTGCGACTCTAGAAGGCTTGTTAGTGACCAAGCTGCTGCTTGAGCAAGACCAGTACGATTCAAGATGATGGAGGATAAGATCCGGACAAATGGATAGCCAAGACAATTCTGCAGGAAACAATCTCATTTATTGAATTGCGAAGGAATGAATGGAGCAGGTTAGTGCCAGTGAAAGGGCTACTGTCGCAACAGATCTGGGCTGATTGAGCGACCAACGCGTTGGCTGACGCGCCCATCTCCGCATCGACCCTCAACAACCACGGACGAGTAAGACTAGGCCAACTGCACAACAGCCACCAAGAATACATCTACAAAGAGATATGGCTGAGACGCAAAAGCAGTAGGATAGATCATGGGGGAGATGGGGAAGCCAGTCCAGGGGAGGGCAGCGACATCGGAGACGCGTCCTGAAGCCGCACTTGCGACCGACGGAAGCGCGAAAAAACAGCATCATCCTCGTCGGCCATGGCCCGGCTGGGCCATGGCGAAGAACGAGCGGACGAGGGGCTGGGACCCAGCAGGAGCCATGACGCGACAGCGATGCAGCTGGCGGTGGAGGGGAGGGCCAGGAGAGGGGGGCAGCGCGCGCGAGAGGGAGAGGAAGAGAGAGAGAGAGCTGGATTACCTTGGATGGTCTATCTATCACCTGACAGCAAGTCACCTGCCACGGGCAACAACAAGAAGGAAGGCGCCGGTTCGATCGCAGAAGCTGGAGAACGAAATTTGTTCACGAAAGAAAAGGTCGGGATCGAGACGTCCACATCAACGACAGCGGACGGATCGGATTTGAAAACGAGCAAAAAGTTGTGGCGGATTTTACAATGGAAAAAAGGGATACATGGAGGAGTAGAGAGAGAGTCGAGTAGAGAGGGACTGCTCACGTGGCGAGGGACGAGGACGAGAATCAAAGAGAGGAGAACCGCCCGCTACGGCGCGCGGAACAGACCCCGTGTGTCGAAAGGGAGGGGGTCACCTGACGATGCTCACCCGCCGAGTGAAGAATAGAATAATAAGTAATAGGTAATTGATAAGTCGTAGTACTCACGGCCAAGGTCTGATCTACCTTACTCAAAGGGGATCCCAGGTCTCTCTCTCTACCAGTAAATAGTAGGTAGGTAGGTAGCAGTAAGTAAGCAGGTAGGTAGGTAGGTAAGTAGTGAGTGAGGCAGGCCGCATCACACCACCAACCAACACCATCACCATCACCATCATCATCCACCACCACCACCACCTCCTCCTCCTCCTCATCGAGTCTTTTACCCATTATTATCTTCCAACCTTAACCGGACCTGCCCCCCTCCCATCCCCTCCCCTCCCCTCCCCTCCTCTCCCCTCCAACCGGTTTTCGTCTTCCCTCCTGCTCCATCCCAATGTCATATGCTGCAATCCCGTGCCCCCTCACCCAACTTCTCCATTGAGAATTCTGATTGGCCGGCAGGCCTCCTCTGCCCCGGTTGCCGGAGGAGGGGTTCACCCGGAATCACGTGGAGCCCGCCAACCCTCCCAGCTCGAAACGGTAAAAGGGGATGCGATCGATCCCGAATAATGATTGGTGTCTGCTGTCAGCTTAGTGACCTGCCCTCTGGCTCCCAAGTACTCCGTACACGGCCACGATCGAATGGGCAATGCCCTCTTCTCCTGCAGAAGTCGGTTATTGGAGTGGAAACTTCACTGCGCCATGGAGGGTGCCTGTTCATCCCGGTCGGCCCGTCCCTTCGAGTAGTAGGGACTACTAGTAGACAGACGGTCGTCAGCCCGTAAGGTTGAGTCACCACACTCGTTTGTCTCTGATTCTATCCACTTAGCTGCCGATCTTTTTTACGGTCTGAGCTGTTTCGTCATGATCTGGCTGTCCATTCGTCCTTGGGCAGGCCTGTTTTCAAACCGATCATGGATGGCTCCCGATTGCCAGTGTACGAAGCATGGCAGGGAGGTCCACCTCATGTCTCCATTGGCACGACCGACCCACGATGGGCCCTCTACTGTTTCTTCGAGCCTGGGTCAGTTCCTAATCTTTCCAAGGCTGTCGCTACCTCCAACCGTCACATGTATGCGCAATGCAACCTATCAGAACCCCCCGCGAGGTTCTCTACTAGTCTCTCCTCCTCAATATAGACGCACGCTCTCAAGATGCTACCTTTATCGGTCTAGGGATGCGCGTCAAGGGTTACATGCAGAAATGGGTCCCAAAGGAAGGGATCCAGCAGTTGACTTTCGAAAAAGAGGCGACCATCTGATGGGGGACGTCGCTGATCAGTTTGGTCATGAGATAAGATGCTGGAGTGGATACACTACCATTAGGTACTTTAGACTGCTGTAGCGATCAGAGAGTCCGGGACCCTCTGATCACCCGGCTTTCCTGCCGCAACCACAGGAGACTTCCGGCGGGGATTTTCCGGACAGGAATGGGTCTAGATCCCCGCTGGTCACTCCTGTTGCCAACGACCGCCCGAGGGGACGATGACGAGCTATCCCCCGTCACATGGATGGCGGGCGAGGCTGATTGGGGGCCAGGACAGGGCTCACATGATAGATCATGGCGGTTTGTGGCAAGTCGAAACTTTGCCCTCGGATCAGAGGAGGGAGGGAACATTACGTAGCAAGCCAAAAGACCAAGGAATAGAGACGGGGGTCCAGATAAGCCTCCTGCACCGTAGGGGAAGGGTTCCATCCACTGTAAGTCTGTATCCCACCGATATGAAAAATAGATCCTGGGATTATCATGGTGGCGGGCTCCTTTCTATGCCCCAAGCACCCTCCGTATACGATGGATTGGATTTACAAAGCGCCGACTGGCGACGCCCTCTCGAATCGAGATAGGCAGAAGGGCACCATTGCAACCCACCAGTTCCGAAGTGGCTTTCGCCTCATGTCCAGTCGGAATGTCATTTCGAAGCTTTGGCCAGTCCAAACACCATGCTGGGGTCTGCCGTGGTGTCGGCAAAACAAATACCTTCCGTCGTCGCGCCCATCAGATCCCAACACAGTATTTTCACGTCAAACGGCGCTGCCTCCGTCTCGTTTCCTTCGGAATCATCGCCAGAATCGTCATCTCCGGGAGAAAGTTCCCTGTCTACTGCACGGGCGCGCGGTTTTTGTGTGATCGCTACGATAGCACTTGTACCCGCATATCGAGCTGGACTTGCCCCTTCGGCACCCGGTTCCTCTCCGGCTCTGTTGGCGAACACAATCACGATCTTCTTGCCATGATCGGAATCGTCGCCATCAAAATTGACTTCATGACCCATTCTTTTGCGAATAAGCGGCACAAGTCGCTGGATCCAGTAGTTGAATGTGTCCAGATCCGGCTTGTCAGCGAGAGAGTCCAGATCCTCCCGGCTCACCGATGGCATCCACGCCATGGAAAGTATGACCAGCTCCGACTTCGTATCCAACACTCGATTAGCAAATTCCCATGCGGTGAAAGGGGTCTCGAATCGGTATGGATTTATGTCCATACAGATGCCGAAAGAGGTGGCTATTTGGGACTCCAAAGTGTTCTGGTTTAAGTTCCGGAAGGTGAGCTGATGGAAACCTTGCTCTGGGTTGCCTTCGGCTGCCCATGTTTCATCCGTATAATATAGGAACGATTTACGGTAGTTTAGGATGATTTCGCCACTCTCATCCACCACAAGAAGGGAATTGTAGCAAGTCTCCCCGGGGTTACTTGGGTCACCTTCCGGGGCTTCGTTTGCTCTGTGGATTTCCGGGTATCCCACACAAACTTTGCACTGAAGGCGTTTGGCCGTTTGTCGGGCCCAGTGAGCTGAAGGGCCTTGCCCGACAGGCTCCAGAAAGGGCTTTATAGCCTCCAACGATGGAAAGTTGTATCCTGATCGAATCAATGACCGTGCTGCGTAAAGTCCAGGGGGGAGATGTGGGTTGTCGATGGAAGACGGCGAAAGTGGGAGCTCCAGGCTAAGACGTATCGAACAAGCCACCGAGCACAAACATCCCGAAGCTCATGCATCGTGTGACACCAGAATGGAGGACAGAGTAACACTCACCCGTCAAAGCCAACTCGGGCAAAATCAAAACATCCGGCTTGAGGAGATCTAGTCCAACCCCAATGCCAACGCCTTGCACCACTTTCCCATCCTTGAGCAATTCATTGGCTCTGCGGATATTGCCATCGATATCACCCAGACGAGGGGCAAACTGCAGCGTTGCGACCCTCATCCCCCGGTGCTTCTGATGGTATCGGCGTAGGTGGGGAGTACAGGGAATAGTAGTCCGGTAGGAGTCGTTTGCAGTCCCAAGGGCGCGCGACGACCGGGACAAACAAAGGAGACGGAAGCTGCGTTGGAAGAGCACTTTGACTGGAATGAGGATGTACACGGGCTGTACCACCCGAGTTCAGTGAGTAAGAAAGAGTAAAGGAAGGAGTACTTGGCTCGCTTGTGGTGGTCAAACTGTCAAAGGGACGGCCGAGAGTCACGGACGGGATGATTGGCGGGCGGAAGGGGAGCTTCACGTGAGGGTCCCGTGGCTGGGCCCCCGGTGGATGTCGGCCGACGTCATGGGCGTTCCATTGCATTAAATCCAACCCAGGTCAATATTAATCTAATTCCGACTCGGACGGACTGCCCTTGACATCGGGGCTGGAAATTGGACTGGGCGGCTGTGAGGGGAGCTGCCAATCATACCATCTGATTGCGCAGCGGATGGTACCGGATTTGCTGCGCGACCGTCCTGGCGAGGGTTGGATGACGCAGAAATGGGGATATTATTTTTAACTTTGGCGCAATTCCCGGTCGTCGTTCTGGGCGGTCCCGACTCGGTTGGAGCCTTACTTGGGCTATTGACTCGTTTATTGTTTCGAGTCGGGATCCGGTGGATATTGGGCCTCTAGTGAGGGAATCACTAATAAGAGCCAGTCCCCAAGCAGCCGCTTCATGATTGCGCCCATCACTGTCCTTCGTTTCATCCAACCGCCGTCGTTCATTGGGCTCCTCCGAGGCCATCCATCCTATGATCCTAGATACAGACCGATATTGGCGAGTAGGTCCCTAGTATACTAGTATCCAGTCTCCTTGACCCGGGCACCACCACCATTACCACCATTACCACCATTACCATCATTACCATCATTACCATCATTACCATCATTACCACCATCCACCACCACCGTCAAAGGTGTTGGAGCTTCATTTGCTCCTGCTTCTTTCCTTAACCCGACTACCAAAGAATATACGACGACTGCAAAGGGCCTCGAGACACCTCCATTGAATGTCGTGCTCAGATCATCTTCTGTCCCTTGCCGCGCCCCTTTTCGATCCTCGCCCGCCAATCACAGCCGCCCGTTGCGATCGATTCTTATTCTTGGGCCATCGACATCATTTCCCAATCCTCCCACCACGACGTCTCCTCTCCCCTCGTCCATCACGGCTTCTCCACCACCCACTCACGCCTCTCGGCTTCCTCGGTCGTCGTCCTTCTCGAAAACGACGTCCTTCGCGCCACCACCGGACTCGGCACTATCATCGTCCCAGGCTAAAGCGGCTGCTCCTCATCCCCCGCGAGGCCTCCGCGTCCGGTGCCGTTCCTTCGAGTCCCATCATCCCGCAGCACTTGCATCGGCCGATCGGGTCGCCGCAGAGAGCTCCTCCTCCTCCCCCCAAGCTCGATTCTCGTACCGACGAAAGAGTTCCTGGATACCACCCACCATCTTGCGACCGCCGTCGGTTCGACTCGCCAATCCCGTCAATTACGTCCCTCGCATCACCCCGGTCACGGTCCCCCATTTGCAGCAATTATCGGACGAGTACCTCCCTCTCGAAGCGCAACGAGACGCCTATCCTCTCTTGACCATCCCCGAACGGCGTCGTAGTCGACCGACCCCATCCCCGAACAGTCTGGTGGTGGAGCGCAGCCAGGGGGAAACGGAGAGTGGACGCTCTAGCATCGCAGTGCCTCGAGGCCAGAGGCGCAGTGGAGCATTTGACGATCATCTGCTGTTGCGAGAAATGTCCGACTCGGCTGTATCGAATGGGGCTCAGGAGGCAAAGAACCCTCGTGCGCCGGAACGGGCACATCTAGGGTTTGATTTCGCGACAGATGGGCCAGGGCCGCTTCACGATGACCGGCCCCGTCATATACAGTCGCAGTCCTCTCTGCGATCACAGTCACACATCGCTTCGGTGCCATCTAATACCGGCACTCACGCCGGTGGCGAGGCTGATGTGGCGGAAGAGTTAGCATGGGGCCCTGCGCACCCGTGCTATCCTCATATCAATCCACATGTCCCCATCGGGTCCGAGGAGTATATGACGACTCGCATTATTCGTATCCGGCGCGATTGGATGATCAAGGGGGACTTGGCTCCTACGTTTTCCAACCTGTACCCCGAGATCCTTGACCCGCTGTTACCCGAGCAGGAGTTTCGGAAAGTGATTGCGACGGTGAATGACGAGCTTATCAAGGCCTTCGATCCGTTCAATCTCCGCAACTTTATCGACAGTGCTCTGAGCCTCCTTACGGGCTGGCTCTGGGAAGATATAGGCGCTCCCGGAATCAAGAGTCACCTCAAACGGGTAGAGGCCTGGCTGGACAGGTGGAATGAAGAGGTTGGGGCCAAGGATGGGGTGCATATCTGGAGTCTCCGCAGGACAGCATACATGTCACTAGACATCCAGATTCCTGACCCTAAGGTTGGTATAATTCGCAGTGAAGGAGGCCCGTCACTGCCGGGGACTCGACCGAGCAGCGGTGCTTGACGGGGCGTCGCGAGTTCCACCCTCAAGCAATCGTCCTCAGCTTGAAGCCAGACTAATCGTTTCTACACCTTCTGTTTTAATGTTCTACGTCTTTTAATATCCCTCGTGGATGATCTCGCATCCGATCTCCGACCCTTTTCCTCTTCTTGTTATATGTTTGATTCTGGGTTTACCATTATGATATCCACGCCCTGGTCTCGGACCGTTGATACCATCTCCCTGCTACCCGGGAAACACCCCCCCCCCCCTCGTCTTGGGGGAGGGGTGCCGGGTGGAGGGTTCTTTGTCGATATTTGCTGTCATCTTTTGTTGTTCCGAGTTGTTTCAATACCCTTTTCAGACTTGTCCTGTCTATACATACATTGGTCTGGCTGAATTGTCTTCCTGGATTGTGGAGAGTGAAGGGAAATGTGGGCTATTCGACCTACGTATCATTTGAGAAGAACGAAAAGTTAGCCTCCGATAGATTAATCTAATCAGTCCCAAAGCAACGCGCCTTGCATCTCCATAATGATCATTAATTGATCCGGTAGAGCTAGTGGATCATAAGACCAATATCCGATAGCTTTCGAGTCCGATCAAAACATCAGTTTCCAGAACAACCAAGCCGTCGCCGTCTATATTTCCACGTGGCGTAGAGCATCCCTGGCCTCGATCCGCCCTTGAGGAACGGCAAGGGATGAGGAGGTTCCAAGATCCAAGAGGAGGGGAAGCCTTTCCTATTCTGTTATCAAGCATTTCAAGATCGCCATCGATGGTCTCCATTGAAGGACCCATGAACTAAAGGGTGGGGATCATGGGAATACAGGTTGAAGCTTGATTTTCATGAGGTTCGAATTGGGGGAGAGGAATTGCTCTCAAGAGGATCGTGAGGGCATAGTTTCATTGGGTAATTTTCTCATCTCAAGACCCAATTTTCTCATACACAGTATTGCTGGCAGGGGGAATGATGTATATGTTTGGCTCGCGCATAAAGCCCGACGCATGACAAGTTACGGTCCCTGAATGCGGGCGGCAGGACGGAGTTGAGCCAAGGTCCTGCCTTCCTGCCTTCCACTGCTGCTGCTGCAGCATCGCCGCCGCCGCCGCCGCCGGCGGTCGAGACCAACTCAACGGGCCCCCTCATTCCTTCATCACCCCCCTTTCCCCTTTCCCCCTCGCTCCCTCTTTCTCTCTCCCTGCTCCTCCGCAGTCCCCGTCCACCATGCTCTCCGGCATCCTCATCTTCAATCAAAAGGGCGAGAACCTGATTTTCCGCGCCTTCCGCAGCGACTGTCGCCCGCGCCTCGCCGACATCTTCCGCATCCAGGTCATCTCCAACCCCCAGGTCCGCTCGCCCATCCTGACCCTGGGATCCACGACCTTCAGCCATGTCAAGCACGAGAATATCTACCTGGTCGCCGTGACCAAGAGTAACGCCAATGCCGCTCTGGTCTTCGAGTTCCTTTACCGCCTGGTCATGCTGGGGAAGAGCTATTTCGGGAAGCTCGACGAGGAGGCCGTGAAGAACAACTTTGTCCTGATCTACGAATTGCTCGATGGTGCGCGCTCCCATGCTCTAATACCCTTTAGGGATGAGATTCACTAAATCACCCTTCTCTCTGCCACAGAAATCCTCGACTTCGGCTACCCCCAGAACACCGAGACCGACACCCTCAAAATGTACATCACCACCGAAGGCGTCAAATCCGCCATTGCCAACTCCGCTACCGACTCCAGCCGCATCACCATGCAGGCCACTGGCGCACTCTCCTGGCGCCGTGCCGATGTCAAATACCGCAAGAATGAAGCCTTCGTCGATGTGATCGAAGATGTGAATCTCCTCATGTCCGCAACGGGTACTGTCCTCCGCGCCGATGTCAACGGTCAGATCATCATGCGAGCCTACCTCTCCGGAACCCCGGAGTGCAAATTCGGCCTCAACGACCGCTTACTTCTCGACACCGACGCCGCCGGCCCCTCTGCCCCAGGAAACCGCGACGGCACCATGAAAGCCACCCGCGCAGCCGCGGGCTCCGTCACCCTCGAAGACTGTCAGTTCCACCAGTGCGTCAAGCTGGGTCGCTTCGACGCGGATCGCATCATCTCCTTCGTGCCGCCAGATGGCGAGTTCGAGCTCATGCGCTACCGCGCCACCGAGAACGTCAACCTCCCCTTCAAGGTCCATCCGATCGTGCGGGAAGTCGGCACCACCAAGGTGGAGTACAGTGTCGCCATCAAGGCCAACTACAGCTCGAAGCTCTTCGCGACGAACGTGGTGATTCGCATCCCGACGCCGCTGAACACAGCCAAGACCACCGAACGGACCAGTCAGGGTCGGGCGAAGTACGAGCCCGAACATAATAACATCGTCTGGAAGATCGCGCGGTTCTCCGGTGGAAGCGAGTACGTGCTGACGGCGGAAGCGACGTTAACGAGCATGACACATCAGAAGGCGTGGAGTCGGCCGCCACTCAGCCTGTCGTTTAGTCTGCTCATGTTCACAAGCAGTGGGTTGTTGGTGCGGTATCTGAAGGTGTTTGAGAAGAGCAACTACAGCAGTGTGAAGTGGGTGCGGTACATGACTCGCGCGGGCAGTTATGAAATCCGGTACGCTTGATGACTGACCCTTCCCCCTTATGTGGGAGTGGTGGACTTGCGCTGACTCGAACCGAAACAGATTCTAGTTTACTTGTTACTGCAGGCAGGGTAGGGTAGCCGGTGGTTTGATATCCCGATCGCATACCCGGTCGAAACTTGCTATTCGTTACCGACGTTGAGCTTGGTGTTCTGGCGTTGACGTTTTCTTGTTGGGTGTATCTATCTCATACTCGTTTCCTGTTACTGCACATAGGGCTGATGTATGCATTGCATAACTGGGTTGGTCTGGCTGTTGGGGATAGATGGATGGATGCTTAGAGGTATATTTAACTACAACTGCCTACACAGATTATTATCTTCATAACCCTACAGAGTAAATCGGGAACTGATACCCAATCATATTCCCATATTTATTGAATTCTTTTCTTCTAGCTAAGATGTATACTAAGAATAGTATAGAAAAAACACAACCGGTGTGCTAATCTATACTCTCAAGGCCCCATCGTCATATGATACATGAACGTATGTTAAGTATCAATCAATCAATCAATCAATCAATCAATCTGGCCATCGCGACTTTGGTATGTAGCAAGCAAACAAGCAAGCAAATAGGCAGATAGATAAGATAACAAAGAACCCGGAAGATGTCAATCAGATAATCGAACCCATAGAAATCCCGGAAAAGTGAAAAAAGAAAGTGCAAGAAGAGAGACAACAGGATAATAGTAGTAATACAATCTGCCGATCCGAGAGTAACACATCAGTGAATAGGAAAAAAACAAAGAGATGCCCGGACATAAAGAAAAGCAGTGACAAAAGAAATTCAAGGAAAATAAATCCATCCATATCCCGTATCGTACATTAGCCCATAAATAGTAGAAAATAGAAAGAGATAGAGGAAGAAGAAAAGAAAAAGATACAGGCGTAGGAGCGTGGCGATCCCATCAAGGTGTTCGCGGTCAGTACATTTGGTTGGTCCGTCAAGTTGGTCTTGAGACAAGTAGATAATGATAAAAAAAAGGAAAGAAAGGAAAAGAAGCCAAGTGGAAGAGATGGAAATGTTGGAGGTTGTGTTCAACTCTCATCAAGTCGTCTTTTGACTGTCCGTCGTAGGCCTACATCGCTCTGGCCAAGAAGAGTTTGCCATCGTTGTCCGATGGACTCGCCATCTCTGCCCAGTTTCCTGGCGCAGTCGTCCAGGTCTTGTCTAGAGAGCTGAATCTTCGAGAGGACGAGGTCCACGAGGCTTGCGTCATTCTCTGCGGTCCAGGATGGGGAGGAGTCGATCGGTGATGGTTCATCTAGCGTGGTGTCCTTGAAGTCATCACTTGTTTCAATGGACGGTAGCGCCGCATCAGGGTTATATGATGGTCTCTCCAAGTCTTGTCCTTCCTTTCCGTTGTGTTCCCCGAGTGGTCGATGCGCCGGCGACGGAGGCGATTGTGTGATTGGCGGAGAAAAAAGCGAGTAAAAGTCTGATTGAGTCAGACCTAATGGTAGCTCATTGGGAATATGCCTGCGACGTTTTGGGGTCGTGTAGCGGAGGCGCGATTCGGCGACGACGGAGTGGGTAGGTTTGGTGTTATCGGTGTCTGTCTCGGATTCTATCTCGGATTCTATCTCGAAGGTATCACGACAACGTTTGTTCGCGCCGCGCGGAGGTCTGGAAGGAGTGACGATGGGTGATGGAGAGGCTTGTTTGAGGTTGAAATCTTTCTGAGACAGCCGCTTGCGCGACCGGGTGGGAGGCGGGGATCGGAGCTGGAGGGGACTTTGGAGACGTGGGGGAGTTGCGCGGCGGGGGGTTGATGCAGGAGATCCGTTCAGGAGAGTCTGAAGGGCTCGACAGGTTCCCAACAGGCCATTACCTGATGGGAAGTAGTCGTCGTCCGATGGAGGTGGAGTGGTGAAGAGCTGACTGGGAGCGACGTGCGAGTGGGTCTGCGGCTGTCGCATGTCGCTGGGAAGCGCCGATGGGAGTAACATCTTGCGCGGAGAGGGTTGGTATTGACAAGGGATAGTTGACATAAGAAAGGACAAGGAGCGATGGAGAGTTGGAGTAGTGGTTGGTGGGGGAGGCAGTCTGTGCCTGGGGGTGTTTGTGTGTGTTAGGCCCAAGGAGGACCGCGCGAGGAATGTAGGTTTGCGCCGGAGGAGGTCTCGAGGAGAAGAGGGGGAGGAGCGGGCAAATAAAGGAAGGGAATGAGAAGTTGACAGGCGGCGCTTTGATCTGCAGCAGGTCCGGAAGATTGCGACGAGAGAATGACAGCGAGGAAGGGGGGGGGAGTGAGGATGCAGCAGATGATGATGGGATGATGTCGGGGGGAGGGATCAATCAGGGACTGGGAGTGACGCGCAGCGGCGAAAAAGGAGAGCGACTCGGACGGACTCCAGGCCCGAACCTGGCCGCTTTTCTGTTTTTTTCTCGGTTCCGCAAACGGGCCCCCCGGCTCTCCTTCAGGCCAATGGCAACTGCAAAGTCTAAATCCGGGCTGCAGAATTCCAAACACACTAACAAAGCACTGTGGACGATAGTGAATGCGGTGGCAGGCTGGAATGGCTGCAACTGATCAATCCAAGTTGAATGTGATATCACAAAACGAATGGCTTCGAAGTATCGAACGTGTACAAAGAATGAATGACTAGTATCACCTCTCTCTCTCGCTCTCTCTCTCTTTCTCTCTCCTGCGCCCTCGTTTCCTCCTGGACGCGCTCTTCTCTTTGCTCCTCGGTCTCCTTCCCTGAAGACAGGGAAAGGCCTATTTTTGAAGGGTTCGAACCCCGGCTACGACCACTGCCCGGCCATCGTGCCCCTCCAGAGGGCCGAGTGAGACAAGGAGGCCAGCAGCCCTTCCGGAGGGATGTGGGCTGCAAGGCATCTATCGCAGGGTCATCCACTGCGCCATTGCCCCATCCCGGTGCCCACTCGATGTCAAATTGATAGATGCCAGCTGGAGAGAGCTATCACCAGCCTGGGCTGGGCTGGGCCGTACCGTAGTGGGACGGAGGCGGTTGCATTGCAGCTGCATTGCGCGGTATACGCTGGATGAAGTTGACATGTTCGTGGGCTCTGTATACGACGCAGCGATACGCCATGCAGCTGGAGGAATCGGGATCGCGAGTTGCCGGCCGATACTGCTGCTCCGCCGACAATTGGACTTGTTCTGTCTTGAACTATAATGGCCTGGTCGATCCAGTGGTGGTTGGGATGGCAACAACCCTCGACAACCTGGATATCCCCGTCCTCTCCCTCTATCTCCCTCTGGACCTGGTGAAGTGGTTCACTCCCCTATCTCCATCCAGGGTCTACATATTAAGAGCGTTCCTCCCCGTAAAATCACCCTCTTTCTCGTCCTCCCGCGACGCAATGGCAATTCTTTGGAGCCATATCTTTTGGCGCTGCTTCCCGAAGAGGCAAAATTGAGTCGCCGTCGCGAACCGCGTTCGCGTCGCGTCTGGGGCGCGTTTTCCCGAAGCGCGTCGGCCAATCGGGGATGCAGGTGACCAATCGCCTGGACGCATCATTTGGTGACTCGTCCATCGCCATGGCCATCCATCCAGCCGCAAGTTCCGATGCATCGGCGTCTCTGCAGCCTGCAGCATCCAGACGACGCAGTGGACGTGAAACAGGCATCCCTCCGGTAACCGCTCGGGGTTCGGCCGGCAGAGCGTCCTTGCGCTGAACCCGTTGATCGCCAAGAAATCCCCGAGAAAGTTGCGAGGTGAAGCGTGAGGAAGCTTTTCCTCCTATCGCTTCATCTTATCGGCCATCCTCCTTCTCTCCTTGCTTCCCCCTCGGACATTTGCCAACCTTCACACCCTCAATCCCACATTCTTGCTCGGGGCAAGGTTCTATCCCCTCAATGCACTGACATGATTCTCGGTGGCTATACACTGTTCCCTGGCTCGTGTCCCATTGATCGTACCCGCTACTACTGGCTTCAGACCCGTTTCGGGACATTCTGCGTCAGATGATCGCACGTTGGTTGATGTTGCTCCTCGTTCCTTTCTTCCGGCGCTCTTTGTTCGTCCTTGCTTCGTCAATGAATCCCCAGGCCGCGTTCGGAGAAATCACCCACGGACTGCCGCATCGCATTATCTCGCAGCTGTAGATATGTCCGCACGGGTATATTCTACGAATGGTGAGGAATCGCCACAGATATCTCCATCCGCATCGACATTGTACGAGCAACAATGCTCATCCAAATTGGCCGAAATGTTGGGCGAAACACACTTCTCTACTGCGTATACCCCCAACTCTACAGAGACAGAGTAACCTACAGACGAACCCCTATCTACAAAGCCAGAACAAAACCAACCAAGGACCCAGACAAGGGCCGGCGATCCCTGTCCACCATCGATGAGACTATCAGAACTCAGAAGATCCCCAAACCATAGAGCAGCAAGCGCAAAAGCTAGTCAGTTTAATTCAACCGGGTTTTCCTGCTCGTATCCAACTTCATCCACCCCTCCATCCCCAGCCTCCGCGCAACATCCGCCCCCCACGCAAGGGATATCGGACACTTTTTTTCTCCCACCGTCTATGCGAATCACAGCACTTGCAGGTGCAGGGCGATTGACACCTGCACGGTTCCTGGTTCCTGGTTTCTGGTTCCACCTGGGATCTGCTCTTAACACTTGGTCTGAGTGGTCGTGCACCCTGTAGCCCTAGCAATCCAGCACAACACGACGTCAACATGCATCTCGAGAAAGCTATATCAAGCATCAACTATAAAATAGTGTTGTAGCCCTAGCGTAAGCCTTGAAACCACACTCCCCTGGTACATAGTACTACGTAGATCAACACAGTAAGTACAGTACATATCTCCATCTACCGAGTCCCAACGCACGGAGGCGGATGGGATGGGATGGGTTTCACCTAGATTCGTATTCCTTGATTGTTACTACGTAGTACGTACCCCAATATCTAATAATAGCTGTTCCAGTTAGCTGTTGCTTGGTCATTTCTCATCCCTGAGAGATGTGCTATTATTAAGTTTCGCCCTGAGACCCTTTTCATCCAGATCCATCCACTCACTCGACTTCCTATGCCTATGTGGATTATGTGCTTTAAGTTGGATGAAGTCTGGAGCGCGAGAGACAAGGAGCCTTACCTTCCCTACACTCTATGCTTTTAGATACTTCTCTCCTGGATAATAAACTATGACTAATGGTCATCATACAGGGTACGGATACGCATTCGGTACGTCTGCGGGGGCATATTCTTCCCGTTGACCTGTGGTTCCTGGACTGGGCATCAACTATCATTAAGTCTGATCCGCAGTCGGGATATATGTCCTTGGTGTAACAGATACACAGGACGACTCTGCTTGGTTTTGTGAAGGTAGAACTGGAATCGTGGTGGATTCTAGTGGCTGACCTCACTCGTCAAGGGATGGGCCGATGTTGGAACCTGTGCTACGAACTGAGACATGATGGCATCACCTTCGTCCGGGATACCCCCTGTTTTCTCCAGCCCCTACACACAGCATTGGTACTGTTCCTCCCACAACCATATATATACCTATACGGATCACTCGAATACGCTTGAACCGTAAGGAAAGTCTTCTGCTTGTTGTATCAAGGCAATCCTAGCAATCTATCTACGTTAGAACTATCTGGTCAAGACAACCCCTTCCTCTCCAGCAAAACCTTTGACTTCAGGTGTCCACCGTCTCGTGAGCCGAGCATCTTTCGTATCAGCTACATCGTCTCTTCTTGGTTTCCTGCTAGAGTCCGTGATGGCCAATGGCTAACTGTCTCTCAGATCGAGAGCGGAGGGAGGTCGGGATCGGACAAGGTAGGAGATGCAACATCATGTGGACACACTCCCCCGTATGATGATAATCTCTGTGTTTCAGTTGGCCATGAGAGTTGCGTTTCTGGTGATGATGACCTCTGCTGTGGGGATGACGAATATAAAGCAACCGAGCCCCCCTCGAGAGGTGAGCCAATCGACGTTGCTTCTCGCTCCTTTTTTCGGTCACTGAAAAATTCCAAACTAGTAATTTCAACAATCAACGGCTCCTCTGGGCGGCATGGAGACCAATCTCGAATCGATCGTTGGTATAGTGATTCGAATTCAGCTTCATGGCTTGGGTTGGTGAACCATTCATGGCCTAACCCTTGCTTTGCAGTCATGCGTTCCTCTGCAATAAACTGGAGAAGGCGAAGAACAAAATCCGTAGCTCGGTGATTCGCATTGCTTCTGCGTAGGCTTGTTATCAGCCTGTCAAAGCCTCCGACTTCGGCGAGCTCAGTCACATATATTGTCGTTGCAAATGAGCCCCCACATGAGATACTGCCCGTGAGCAAGACCGCTGTCACGCAACCCAGAGACCACATGTCTACGGCTTTGGTATAGCCTTCTTGGGAAGCATTGAGCATTTCTCTGTTCTTAAGTTAGCCAGGCACCGTCATGGACGAACAAACCACTAACGGGGCCATGTAATCAAAAGTGCCGACCACTCTCGACATGCGCCCAGGGTTGTGAGTGGCGCACCCAAAATCAGTGAGCACAACTCTGCATCCATCCGCTAAGGATGTCATGAGTATGTTGTCTGGCTTCAGGTCTCGATGAACGACATCTCGTTCATGCAAGTAGCCCAGAGCCATCAGAATCTGTCGAACTATGACTGCAGCATCGATATTTCCCAGCTTTCCCCCCTTGTACTGAATGTAGGAGAAGAGGTCTCCCCCAGGTACCAGCTCCTGGAAGAGATAGCTGTGCTACTTAGCCGAAATGTATGTGCAGATATATGAGCCACACTTACACATTGAAGCTAGTTTGTATCATTTTTTCGACACTGATAATGTTGGGCTGTTCGTCTGTCAGCGCGGGGTTATCAAGGTAATTCAAAGTGGAACTTAACGTGACAAAGATCTTTCAGTAATATGGCCTCGCGGTCGATTCTTCTCAGCCTTTTGTGAAGCCTTTGGTTGCGGTTATGGTTTTTCGCCTTTTTTCCAAACTTGATCCTGTTGAGCTCGGATTGCTTCGCCGCGGCTGGATCCTCCTCATCATTATCATCATCTCTTGTCCATAGTTCCGTAGCTATTTCATCTCTGATAGGCCGAAGGTCTATAACCTTGCAAGCGAGCTGCTGACCATCGATCGCCTTGTACGCCATGTACACTTGCCCGTAAGCGCCCGAGCCTAGTTTACACGGTGTGATGCAGTATCTGCTGTTGAGTATCTGTGGCGGTCAGGATCAATTGCGAGCTCGAAGTACCACCACAAGACCCACTTTCATCTCCTGAGCCCTAACCGGGTCTACATGTTCCTGGACATGCTCCGGGTATGTGAACCGGAGAAAGTTACCTATAGCTAACTCCAGAACATCGCCATGCCCGAGGAGAAAGCCACCCTTGCCTGACATGGAGTAGGTGTTCCAGAAGGTGCCATTGGACGAAATGTCCTCGGCGTATACCAATGGCGGAATGTGTCCCGGATTTTCTTGGTCGAACACGACAGTATAGATACGGAGATGGCTCCCCGAGACGTTATCCTGATCCACAACATATTGACTGGGGAACTGTCAACCTCCGCATCGGGCATGGGACAGAGGCCGTACCATTTCTTCCGGTCTCGTCCGATATATATCTTCTGATGACTGAAGATGGCCAGTGGATTGTTCTCTTGTTGGGTTTCTGGATTCCATTCAGACAAGGTGCCAACAAAGTAGGGGAGCTGAGGCTGGGACATGGGGGACATGGTGGGTGCTTGGATGGTCGGGGAGTAACCAATACAAATAACAATTAATGAATGGGAGAAGGAGGGTGAGTTGGGGTACGGATAGGAATTGATTCATCAAAGGAGAGACAGAATCGGGGAGAATGAGGAAGAGAAAGAGGGGGAGATGGAGAGCCAGAGGACTGGAGATGGTTGGGGACTGCTTCAGCCCCGGCGGGTCAGGTGCCTGCTTGCCTGCTTGCCTGCCTTGCCTGCCTTGCCTGCCTTGCCTGCCTTGCCTGATAGTATTCAAAGCAGCAGCAACCACCACCACCCTGTGTTCCTCTCAAGTCTAATAGTATCAGTACTATCAATACATTCCCGAAATCGAGAGGAAGCCGCCAAATCCCAGACTGAATTCGTCTCTATTCGTAACAATATATCATGCCCGCTCAGCAATGCTACCAAAACCTAGCCACACATCCCGAGTAACACGAATGCCTAATCAATTCCCTTGCATCCGTCGAAAGCGTTCCTCGGCTGCTCGGGCGCGGCGCTCTCTCTCCAACCGCATTCTCATCTCCGGCGTCATTCCTCGCATCTCTTCTTCTCTCTTCTCAGAAGCCGTCTTTTCAACAGAACCCAGCGTTCGACCGACTGGTTTCTTGGACAGACGTTGTGCTGCGCTTGCAGCCTCCTCCTTTTTCAAGCGGTCCATTTCAGCTTTACGTCGACTGCTCTCCTCTTCCTCGGCGGTCTTTCGCTCCCTCTCAGAGCGGCTGTTGGCGTCATCCCGAGAGATTGGTGACGGCACATTGGTAGCTTCCCAGTTCCACTTCGACTCGCCTAGCTCATGCCGCGCAACGCGGAAGGCATCACGCGTTGCACGATCCCCTGCAAGTTCGAAAGGGGTCCTCCCTTCGCCGTTGACCGCTGTGGGATCTGCTTCAGCCTTGGTTAGAAGGGCTAGAACCATGGATGAAGAGTTAAGATTGGCGGCGAAGTGAAGGGGTGTAGGACATCGGAAGTTTTGCTGGGAGTCAACGGGTCGAAAGGTAAAAGACGCAGGAATCGAGTTCTTGGAAAGATAAGTCATCAATGCCGGAATCTTGGAACGACGAATGAGAGCCTGTATCTGAGTCGTATGAAGCATAGCAGCTTCGTCTTCCTTGGAAACCTTGGGTTTCTGTTGCTGAGGCCGTGGTGTTGATGGCTTGGGGATTCCTTCGCGTTGCTTCGCCTCTGCAGCAGCCAGCGCAGCTTCATCGATTTGGCTCACCTTTACCCGGGTGAGCTCCTTGAAGCAGCGCATAAGCTCACCCTGAGTAGCCCGACGGGTACTGAACGGGAATCCTCTTAATCTGGGATCATTTTGCTTGAGAACCTGCCCCTCGTACTGGCTGAAAAGGATTCTACGGTTCGTACTGCCTGTAGCACGAACGAACAGTAGCTCAGCCTCATCAATCATCTGCTTCCAATCCGCCAGCAGCTCTCTGATCTCCTTTTCTAGTGCAGCTTCATTGTATCTTCTCAGACTGGAGCCTGCCGAGTGCGCGGCGCCCTTGGCGGCATCGTTGGCAGACTGCGAGCCACCTTGCTTTCGCCTGGTTGTATAACGATGGAATGTTTTGTGCGCAATCACCCGAGCCTGTCTATCCTCAATGCCACCCTGCCTCCGATGGATTTCAGGAGCCAGCGAAACCAGCATTGCTGCGAAGTGACCACCGCCGATCATGCACATGAAAACATGAGGGCTGGGCGATGCCGGTTTCTCTTGAGCATTTCCATTGGCTCTCGGTGGGGCGACCGGCGCAAGTTGCTTCTTCCGTATGGAGTCGACGAGGTGCCTGGGCTCATCTTGTTCGGCGCTCGAAAATAGAGCCCGGTAAACACCCAAGGACATATTGGAAGGCAGGAGCGAGCTAGAGAGCCAAAACAAAGGAGGCCTGCCGGAACCCTGCTTGCTGGATGGTGTTTCTACCTCATCGGTTGTTTGAGAGATCTTGACCTGCTTCTTCAGTAACGCCGAGAGCTGTCCATCCTCTTCCTCGTCCTCCGCTTCCGACGACTCGGACCCAGATATGGATTCATCGAGCTCCCCAACGGCTTTCGCAAATTGAGGTTCATCCAAGGTGGGCCCACCTCTGAGCTGCGCCTTCAAGTTGTATCTGTGGTGATCCGAGCGAACATGAATCCGTTGCTCCTGCACGTTCAGAAAGGATACTTTGCAGAGGGCGCAACTGGTAGTCGTGGCAACCGCATGATCCAAAACTACCCCCTCGGTCTTCTCTGGAACTATCTCAGAGGTATTCTCCACTGGTATTTGTTGATTGTCGAACTTTGTGGTCAGGGTCAAGAGCAGTTCCCGCGGAAGATCGTACACTTTGGATGACTCAGTGTCAGCAAGCAATCTATAACTATGGGATTGTTAAAGGCAAGGCCTGGATAGGAGAACAAATAGCCAGCAGCACTAACCATATAGGGGCCTTTTGACCAGCTCTTCGATAGGGGGTTCTGCCGCCATAGTGATGCCACCGAGAGCGCAAGATTGTAGTCCGAGATTTGGCTGTTCGCGCGCCGGATGACGCTGCAGGAACCCCTCTTGTAGCCCACCGCCTTCCGCCTTGGAGGTGGGGCTGGAACCTTCCGCCGCCAGTTCCACCAGCAATAATTCTGGGAGGAACTGGTTGACATGCACTGATATCGGGTATTTCACGGGCATGAAGAGGATCAGGCCGCATGGGAGCGGAGGTCATGACCCCCCCGAGCTGATTGAGTTGGACGATTAAGCATAGAGCCTCCAAGGCGCGAATCCATTACTATGTTACCACTATTCCGCACATACTCCGTAAAGCTGACTGCCAGCAACTCATGGATCTATTTTTAGGCCTTCATTGCTTTGCACTCGAGTCTTTCTGTCAGTAGTACCGTCTATCTCTTCTTCCTTTTCCTGGATTTTCCGGGCACAGGAAACGCATATAAGACACTTCGGTCTTGCCTGGTTTATGTGTGAGGCTCGATAGAGTCCATAACGCCCTATTAGCACAATTTTTAAGTGGAGTAGGGCTGATAGGCTGGTCGTAGTGGTCCAATAACGCTTCATCAACCCCATCCAGCCATGATGCTGGCGAGCTGGACAGATCCCAGCCGTCCGATGAACCTCACTCACTAGGCGGGGAGAGATTCTGGAAGTTTACTCCGAGCATACCAGTGATACGGTACAGTATCTCCGGGTGGGGTTGTTGGAGACCGCTAGCGTATCCAATCAGGATGAGCCCATTCAGGCAGGTAAGCACGACATTGGCTAGACTCACCAACCCAATCTCACCTTCTACCGTGACAGTGCATTTGTAGGATCATGAGGGTTGGCTTTAAAGGTATCCAGTATAAATAAACTGCAGCGGGTACATAATGATGTTGATAGGGGATGGATCGTGGACAGAGAGCGACCTCCTAGGTAGCGGATAGACGCATCCTATCTTAGTCGTGGTTGATAAGGGGATCAGCGGCCACTCATTACATCATTGGTTATCGCCCCCGAGATGCGAGAGTGTGACCTGAGATCCTCTCCCAGCCTATCGCCGTCGTACTGTGAGTCCTAAGCCCGAACAATCGATGTCGCACTGTCCAAGGCTCGGACATAAGGCGGCGATCAATCCAATTCGGGGGTGTAGGGAATTGTATCGATATAGATGGAGAAACTTGGGTCAACCCTGCCAAGAAGCTCTACCACGAGGGAGAGGATGGATTATGTCATAAGTTCGGAGAACAGGCATGGCCGGGAAAGGTACGGAGCCCGGAGTACAGAGAAGCGATGCAACGCTCCAATCTGACCGACATTCTACTATGTACGACTCCATCGGTCAGTCTAAGCCCACAAGGAACTCCCCCCTCCCCCTCCCCCTTAATAAGATGAGCTCTGGCCCCCTCTCGCAAAAGGTACTATGTACTAAGCAGGTTTAAGCAGTAAGCAGGGTCGATAAGAGGTGTGGAAAGGAAAGGGGGACACGCGCTTATCAGCTCGGGCAGAACGGTAACGCCCTTGTACGACACAGTATTATTGTTTCCGCAAAGCTTGGGCCGTGGCCTTTTAGTAAGCAGCGTGCAGGTCACTAACGAATCAGTAGTTCTCCGTGGTTATCGCTCTCGAAGAAACGTTCTTCCTCCACGATCGCAATCCTTCCTTGCGTGAAAAAGGCAACCTCGGGGCTTTTCGCTGCTTCCTCCCTTCCCCGTTGCATGTCCGGAAGGACGAGCGATTTAGTGGTTGGGATACTTTCATTCGGGGAAAATGCTGGAAGGCAGTTCCCAAACGTTCCTGGGGGATTCCAACCCCGGAACCCTGCTATCGTCAAACCCGAACACAGCATTCCAGTCCCCCAAGTTGCAGCCCTTCTGCGGTGACGTTGAGGGCTGGGGTCCGCTCAGTGAATTCAGATTCGATTTGACGCCCTGTTTTTTGGATGCTGGAGTCGCCATCGTTGCAGCATGGGGCCTGCTTATGGGAGCAGGCGCCCTGTGGTTCTTGCTCAAAAAGCGAATCCCTCAGCCGGTGTCAAAGAACTGGCATTTCTACGCCAAGCTGGTAAGCCCCCTACCCCTTCCTATCTCTGCCATTTCTTCGGACTGACCGGTTTCTTTGCTCCGGTGAGTAGGTCGTTTTGTCCGCTTTGATCTTCACTACTGCCCTACAGGCAGCGATCCAGGTCGAAGCCTCTCCGGATATCTGGTTTAGTGACTCTCGGTTTTGGAGCTCAGTCCTCGTTCTCGCATCCTTATGCGTGATCTTTGCGGTGCAGTACTATGAACACTGGCGCAGCAGGCAACCAAACGGCGTCGTGCTCTTCTACTGGCTCTTCTTCTCTATCGCCTACGGGGTCAAATTGCGGTCGCTTGTTGCACGGAAGGCGTACGAGGATCATCTTCCTTACTTCGTTTTCTTCACCGTGAGCCTCGGGCTGGCGCTACTGGAATTCGCTCTGGAGTACTTGGTTCCTAAGAAACAAAGTGCCTACGATGCGTTGGGCGACGAGGATGAATGCCCTTATGAATACGCAGATATATTCTCGGTCCTTACATTCAGCTGGATGACCCCGATGATGAAATTCGGCTATAGCAATTTCTTGACCCAGGATGATCTCTGGAACCTGCGCCGTCGCGATACAACTAGCGTTACTGGGTCGACGTTGAAGGGGCATTGGGACCATGAGCTGCAAAAGAGTAATCCATCCCTGTCGCTGGCGCTAATTAAGTCATTCGGTGGTTCATTCTTGCGTGGTGGAATCATCAAATGCGGGAGCGACACCTTGGCCTTCGTGCAGCCACAACTTCTGCGGCTACTGATCACCTTCATCAACTCCTATCGGACCGACGAGCCTCAGCCAGTCATTCGGGGTGTGGCCATAGCGCTTGGAATGTTCCTGGTGTCGATCTCGCAGACCATGTGCCTCCACCAATATTTCCAGAGAGCGTTTGACACTGGTATGCGCGTCAAGTCTGCCTTGACTGGTATGATCTACGCCAAGTCTCTGAAGCTTTCCAGCGAGGGCCGCTCAGCGAAGACAACTGGAGACATCGTCAATCATATGGCCGTCGATCAACAGCGTTTGTCCGATCTGACCCAGTTCGGTATCCAGCTTTGGTCCGCTCCGTTCCAGATTACCCTCTGCATGCTATCACTCTATCAGCTAGTCGGATACAGCATGTTTGCTGGAATCGGTGTGATGATCCTCATGATCCCACTGAACGGAGTGATCGCTCGTATGATGAAGAAGCTTCAGCTTGTTCAGATGAAAAACAAGGATTCGAGATCAAGATTGATGACGGAGATCCTGAACAACATTAAGAGCATTAAGCTTTATGCGTGGAATACGGCCTTCATGAACAAGCTCAGTCATATTCGTAATGACCTGGAATTGAACACGCTCCGCAAAATCGGTGCGACGCAGTCGGTTGCGAACTTCACCTGGCAGTCCACCCCGTTCCTTGTCTCTTGCTCTACATTTACTGTCTACGCCCTGACGCAAGACAAGCCTCTGACCACCGATGTGGTGTTTCCGGCCTTGACGCTCTTCAACCTTCTCACTTTCCCACTTTCCATTCTTCCAATGGTCATCACGGCTGTCATCGAGGCTTCTGTGGCTATCAAACGTCTGACGGATTACTTCACCGCAGAGGAATTGCAGACCGACGCTGTTAAGGTCGAGGACACAGTGACCCATATCGGCGATGAGTCTGTGAGGATTCAGGATGCATCGTTCACATGGAACCGATACGACGGGACGCACGTAATCGAGAATATCGATTTCAGCGCGCGCAAGGGCGAGCTCAGCTGTATCGTAGGCAGAGTCGGTGCTGGCAAATCTTCCATGCTCCAGGCCCTGCTGGGTGATTTGTGGAGGACTGAGGGTGAAGTTGTTGTCCGAGGCCGCATCGCTTATGTTGCTCAAGCGCCCTGGGTGATGAACGCCAGCGTCCGTGAGAACATTGTCTTTGGCCATCGGTGGGATCCTCAGTTCTACGACCTCACGGTAGAGGCATGCGCTTTGCTGGACGACTTCAAGAACCTACCTGATGGTGATCAAACCGAAGTTGGTGAAAGAGGAATCTCACTTTCTGGAGGACAAAAGGCCCGGTTGACCCTCGCTAGAGCTGTCTACGCTCGTGCGGACATCTACCTGCTCGACGATGTTCTCTCCGCAGTCGATCAGCACGTGGGAAGACATCTCATCAACCGAGTCCTTGGCCGAAACGGTATTCTCAGTACCAAAACCAGAATCCTTGCCACGAATGCTATTCCGGTTTTGAAAGAGGCGGATTTCATCGGCTTGCTACGTAACAAGACCCTGATCGAGAAGGGAACCTATGAACAATTGCTTGCTATGAAGGGTGAAGTTGCTAACCTTGTTCGCACTACCATGAATGATTCAGACGACGAAGAGTCTGGCAGCGATAGCCGTGACCTGGCTAGCCCTGAGAGCTCGGAATCCGTCACTGTTATCGAGAATGCAGATTCTGACTCCGACCCAGAGGACGCCGAACAAGAGATCGGCGCCCTTGCTCCGATCAGGGCCGCTGGTACCGGAAGAAGAACAAGCACCGTGACTCTGCGACGCGCTAGCACTGCTAGCTGGAAGGGCCCCAGGCGCAAGCTAGGGGATGAGGAGAATGTGCTGAAAAGCAAGCAAACCCAAGAGACATCGCAGCAAGGTAAAGTCAAATGGAGTGTCTACGGCGAGTATGCTAAGAACAGCAACATCGTTGCTGTTTGCTTCTACCTTATCGCCCTCCTGGGAGCTCAGACCGCGCAAGTTGCTGGCAGTTTCTGGCTTAAGCACTGGTCTGAGGAAACCGAAAAACACCCAAATCTCGCTGTTGGTAAATATATCGGTATCTACTTGGCGTTTGGTCTGGGTTCATCCCTTCTGGTTATCCTTCAAAACCTGATCTTGTGGATCTTCTGCTCTATCGAGGTATGCTTGATTTCTCATCTGACTTGAGATTTGCCGGATTGGCCGTTTAACAATGCACCAGGCCTCTCGCAAACTCCATGAACGTATGGCATTCGCGATCTTCCGTTCCCCTATGAGCTTCTTCGAGACTACACCATCTGGCCGAATCCTCAACCGATTCTCGAGGTGAGTCTTTATTCTAATTTCTGCGGCCGAATCTTTCTCGAGACTTGGGGTATTGGGTGATTAAAGCTAACCCATGTTTCCTCAGTGACGTCTATCGTATTGACGAGGTGCTTGCACGGACATTCAACATGGTAAGTTTGGGATGCTACCTTTTTTTGGACACAGTCGCTCACATCTGGCAATAGCTGTTCGGCAACTCTGCCAAAGCAATGTTCACAATGATTGTCATCGCCTCCTCGACCCCAGCATTCCTTCTCCTGATCGTCCCATTGAGCTATGTATACTTCAGCTACCAGAAGTACTATCTCCGCACATCCCGTGAACTGAAGCGCTTGGATAGCGTTACGCGGAGTCCCATTTACGCCCATTTCCAGGAGTCTCTGGGTGGAATTTCGACCATTCGTGCGTATAGACAAGAGGACCGATTCACGATGGAGAACGAGTGGCGTATGGATGCGAATGTGCGGGCGTACTTCCCGTCCATCAGTGCCAACAGATGGCTGGCTGTGCGCCTCGAGTTCATTGGCTCCATTATTATCCTGGCCTCTGCAGTACTTTCCATCATCTCCGTAACGACCGGCAGTGGGCTATCTGCTGGCATGGTTGGTCTAGCCATGTCCTACGCTCTCCAGATCACCCAATCCCTGAACTGGATCGTCCGACAAACGGTCGAGGTTGAGACAAACATCGTGTCGGTCGAGCGTGTACTAGAGTACGCAAGCCTGCCCAGCGAGGCACCGGAGGTGATCTTCAAGCACCGGCCTGCCATTGGCTGGCCGGCGCAAGGCGCGGTATCCTTCAACAACTACAGCACACGTTACCGCCCCGGGCTTGATCTCGTGCTCAAGGATATCAATCTTGATATCAAGCCCCACGAGAAGATCGGGGTGGTTGGCCGTACAGGTGCAGGCAAGAGTTCGCTGACTCTTGCACTCTTCCGCATTATCGAACCGGATGGAGGCAACATCAGGTAAGGACTGCTGCCCGACGTCATTTTATCAAGGCGAAAGACTAATGTCGCGTGTAGCATCGACGGGCTGAACGTGTCGACGATTGGACTGTTTGACCTGCGGGGCCGCCTGGCCATCATCCCTCAGGATCCGGCCATGTTTGAGGGCAGCGTCCGGGATAATCTGGACCCACGACATGCGCACGATGACACCGAACTCTGGAGCGTTCTTGGTACGTTGGGCTACATTGCATACGAAGGCTAAGCATGGTGGACTGACCTGTTATCCTGCAGAACATGCGCGACTTAAAGATCACGTCACGCAAATGGACGGTCAGTTGGATGCCCAAATTCAGGAAGGAGGTAAGCATGTGGCTGGTTCTGGCCTCTCTCGCGTGCATTCTGCGCGCGTTTCTCTACATCATTGGGGATCCGGATTAACCTAGTCATGGCAGGGTCCAATCTCAGTCAAGGGCAGCGCCAGCTGATTTCTCTTGCACGAGCGCTGTTGACGCCTAGTAATATTCTGGTGCTGGACGAGGCAACGGTACGTGGCCAATCCCATTGCAGTTTTTCTTACCCCTATTTTTCTTTTGGCCCCCGGGACTTACAGTTGGCATTAGGCGGCAGTGGATGTGGAAACGGACGCATTGCTGCAACGCACGTTGCGCAGCAGCATCTTCCAAGACCGCACGATCATCACCATCGCGCATCGTATCAACACCATCATCGACTCTGATCGAATCGTGGTGCTCGACAAGGGCCGGGTGGTCGAGTTCGACACGCCTGCGGAGCTGATCAAGCGCGAGGGCCGGTTCTATGACCTGGTCAAGGAGGCCGGACTCCTTGACAGCAACGACGGGTCTGGACCTACGCAACAATCCTAGCGTGTATGACGAACATGGCGCTTCCTGGGTGGCTGGGAGGATAAGATAGCTGGTATGGTTTCAGGCCGATCCCTCGTCCCCGACATGAGTCACTAGGCACCGGTAAGAATGAGGACCCGTACATAGACAGAGCTATTGTTTGTGTGCTGCATGGGGGTCCATGGCTAGTCTGTGCGCATCTGATTGGGAAGCAATAGGAGAAAAAAAAAAGGGGGTGAGGGGTGTCGGTACTATGGAAAGAGGGAACGGGAAATTCGATTCGACCTTGGATCATACGAGGTGTGATTAGCAATCCCGGATTGCTCGGAGGTGTTTTGTCATTGTTGGGGTCTAGAAAGCGGAAGTCTGTTCGGTCTTTTTGACTAAAAAAAGTATGATCTTGCTGGGATATACGCACACACACACATTTATATATATAGTATTGGGCGTTTTTGATACACTGTTTGTTTGCGTAGTAACCATGTACATCACATCGAATCCCGCGCACTTCTAATCAAGACTGTCTTGGATCATGTTTCATCTCCTCTCCCAGACTTCCCATCTCCGAAAAAAAAAAGAAAAGAAAAACTTTTCTCCCTGGCGCCAAACCGCGAGGGCAGCACGACGACCTGACCTGCCATCGGCCATCAACAGTAGTAGCGGTGTAGGGAAGCACCTGCCAGACAGACCCGGACTCTGCAGCTGCATTGCATGGCATGCATGTATCAGGGCGCCACAGCCAACTGTCACTGGGCGAGCCTGTCTGCTGACTGATTGCCCGTGATGGTCATAATTAGATTACTTTTTTTTTTCAGCTGATACCTACCTACTTACCTATACCTAAGTAGTATCTTCACTAAGAATGTAACTAAAGAAGCAGGTAGGTAATGGCATCTGCGGGATTATATTGGTGTTTTGTTATTGGGGGATGATGTGTTTCTTGAAAGGCGGGGGGATGTTATGTTTTTGAAGGCGGGGATTGGCCGGTGGTATGTATATACGTGGTACCGGGGGTTGGATTTCAATTATAGTAGTGGTGTATTCTGGGTAGCGTAAGATAGAAAGGTAGGTAGGTACCTAATGGGAATATGGCGGTTAGGATATATGTATGTATGTATGTTTGTATGTACTTTGGTTAGTTATGTTCTTTTTTTTTAAGGTGGTTAATTATTATCAAGTGGTGAAATGTGAAAAATAATAACTTGGATTTGGGATGTGGGATCATGGGTTGAATAGTAGTAAATTGATTTTCGTATCGTATGGGTTAGTACTATATGTTTGTATGTATGGAGTATCATATGGATGAATAGATACTTGGGTATAGAAGTACGGAACTTTTTTTTTTTTTTTTGGCTGGAGTGGACTTTGGATGTTGGTGGGTTTTATCTTTCTCTCTGGATGGGATGGAATTGGGATTGGGGTGGTGGTGGTGGTCTCGTTTTCTTTTATAATAGAAATAGAGGGTGCTTGGGTTTGGGTTTGGATTTGGGTTTGGTTTGTTGTAGAGGTGGCGTTGTAGCCAGATGGATGGTCCGTTGGTGTTGATAGAGTTTTGGAAGTTAGGAAAGCATACTGGGGGATTTTTCTATTTGTTTCTCGGGGGTACTTGGTCTCGTGGTGAGGTTATTTGTGCATGACTTTGATGTTGGGTTGAGATGCTGATATGCTGTTGTGTAGATATATAAATAACATGTATAATTATGGCTTGGGTGGATACGATTCTACTTCGTCGTGTTCTCGATGAAATTACCCTCCAGAAGGCCATCTACGAAATACAATACTATTTCCAGAGTGTAAAGATCAGACCTAGGAACTATTTCGTCGGTGAAGGCATGGGACGGTGGCATGAGATGGAGGGACGAGGACTGCATCGACTGGTATGCACCACAACGGTGGCCAAACTCAGAAATCCTCGCAACGGTGACCAGATAAGCGAATCTCCAACGGCCACTGTCCGAACAGAAGGGACAATGACGATAACGGCGCAAGAGATGAGGGGTTTCCGAACTGGCGGTGAGATGGAAAGAAGGTACTTGGAAGGCCAGGGAAGATGTTACTGATCCCAGGTACCTGGAGGGGAAGCATGAGGGGCTGTACTTGGTTGGCTGTCGGCGTTCCTTTGCACTGCCACAGATGCCTTTAGCCTGAACATGCTCAATGGAGCAGGGTTTGTGGCGGCGCTTAATTGGCGCTGGGAAGATGGTTCTAGTTTCCAAGGACTGACGTGGAAGCATGGCAAGCCGTGTACCCCGCCGCCGACAGTCCATGCCCTTCCTCATACGGAGAGAATGATGAAGAAACTTGGCCTTGGACCGGAACTTTTTGCCGGACAGCAGATTTACGGAGGGCCCGGTACTTGGTACAGGATGCCTATCTGCGATCGTTACGATAAGCTGGGCGAATAAAGTTACTTTCCTTGCGTCGCGTGGCGTCATCATCATCGTCGCCATGCTCAATAATAGCGCCATGATCGGGAGTGCCTCCTTCCTCCTGCCTAGACTGGGAAAGGGGCAACCCATTATGACGAGGACTACCTAGTCTCGTGGCTAGGAGCGTCTCTAGTCCCCTTCCTTGAGCATATCTGCGGAAGAAACCCCCGGAAACCGAACTATCAAAGCATATCTCTGTCTTCAAACTTTGACGGAGCATTCGCAGATCTGGGAGAATGTGGGCACGGCATTTTATTCCGGGGTCTTCGCCAATGGCCGCCAACCTCGACGCGAGATAGAATCGACGAAGAGCGATAGACGAGCGGATCTGAGATGTTGTGCATGGACCAAGTCTGCTTGACCTGGTCGTCGGGTCGAGGATCGGGGATTCTGCTCATGGCGCGATCCACTAGATGGCCGCTTTGAGCGGCGTGCATGGATGGGTTGGACACGGTTTGTCGTCGGCCGGGCATTCGTCTCGACTTTCGCCTCAAATGGGAAGGAGTTCCATCCTTCGTCGAGGGGATCGACTGGAGATGGCGCCGCGGCTTGGGTGTGGCGACGGCCGGTGTCTGTCTATTGTCGTTGATTTGAGTTAGCGGAAAGTCAGTGGAAGAGCTAGTCAATTAAGCGACGAGGGGGATGGGGGAGATACCGATAGGAATGAGTTGATAGCAATACTAAGAAGAAATAAGAAATAAGAAATAAGAAATAAGAAAAGAAAAAATCATAGGAACCGAAGGATCATTGTTATATTAACTGCGCCCATGATGGCTTATGAGGGGTGCCTGAGGGAGGGTGATCCGAGGCTGTCCAGAATGTAAATATAGCACTACGGGATTATCCCATATCCAGAGAATGCACAACTTCGCATTTGATGGGAGGTAGATAGTCGCAATGCTCAACGCTCAGGCCGTTAACTATGGAGCTTCCGACACTTCCCCGAGTCGCCAACCATGGTTCAGGTTGGGTCGGTGGGCGGGATTCCCGACGAGTCCAGGCGATCCATCATGAACATTCGCGACGCCATGGAGTCTGCAGGGACTGTCGACGACGAGATTGAGTGGAATTCCAAGCCGTAGCCACTGGCTGGGGCTAGACAATCTCATTGTCCAGGATATCCCTACCAAGGGGCATTCATTCAGTGTGGGTGCGGTGGAGGCAGAATGACAGCTGGCCGAGGCCGATTTGTCCATCCGCCCCGCGGGATTGGCCGCCCAGCCTTTCCCGGTTTAGTCCTGGAGGTGACAGCTGAGCCTGCCTGCCCTACTCAGGGTTTGGGGCTTCGCTTAGGGTACAACCATCACCTTCATACCTGTCTGTGTAATGTGTAATGTGTAATGTGTACTGTGTCCCATCTCGGCCCATCTCGGCCACTCGACGTAACGCACCCCGATCACAAATAACACCCATTACTATACCTACTCGAAAGAGTCAAGTAGACGTCAATTAGTCATTCCTCATTATGCCTAGTAACTAGCAACTACCTAGTTATTAGACTGCGCCGTCGTGCAGATCCCCCAATCCCAATCCCCTGACCGGGTGCCCATTGCCCAACTGAGCAATATCTCCGTGCCAGCCAGTGCCTGATGCTTAGGATCTTAGTCCTGTTAGTCCTGTTAGTCCTGTTAGTACTGTTAGTACTTAGGTACACCACAATAATTCCGACGACTAAGGCCTCGCAATTACGCCCGCCACGGTGTGTCCTTCAAACAACCCAAGGCGGATCCCGATTGCCCAGAACGCCAGCCACAACCATCATGCCGCACAACAATCCTGTCACTTCGTCGGCAACACCAGGAACCCCGGTGTATGGGCCTGCATAGGACTTTGGGTCCCAGGAAACCCTGTGGATCAACCACCCTGTCTCGAGCTCAGGAACCTGATCCGCCCGTTCCCCCTCCCAACACCCCCCCTGGACTGATAATCACTGGGTACAAAGGGCAATCTGAAACAGGCGTCAAGGCTGGAACTGCCGGCCAAACTGTCGCCGGATCGACGGAGGTTTCTGTCATGCCATTGCTTCGGGGTTTGCTGGTTGTTTGTGTTTGTGTTTGTACTCAAAGCCCGCAAACAGACTGATATTAGCAGATGGGCGCGATGTTACATGGAAAGATCATTAGTCGTGACTAGAAGCAAACAATCAAGGTCATTAGTTCGGGTAGGAACCAAGCATTGCGAGGAACGAAGTACGGAGTACATGTCTTAGCTATATGCCCGGAAGGATTTAGACGATGTTCTTCTTCCCTGCTTTTTTTTTGTGGCTCGCTTCCTTGATTTCTAATCCATCGGCTTTTCTGCCTTCTGGATTTTCATCACCATGATGGGTGGATGGATGGATGGATGGTTGGCATCCTTCACCCCTCATAGCGGGGCATGGTCCATGCGGATTCAATATCCGGAGGCAACCGCTCCTCGAAATAGTCGGTCAAGTTCCACGATCGATTGTTGGTTGATAGTAGTGGTGGAAGTAGTGGTGGTGTCGCGATACTGATAGGCCGTGCCTTACGGCGGCGTAGCTCCGAACAAAAGCGAGTGAGCGGACTATAATCCTTGCGCAGATTGGTGGTGGTTAGTGTCCCGTATGTCCATCTCGATCGGGCGTGCGCAAATCCCGTTGCTGAGGAATCCTTTTCCAGTAGGCCTTACGCGGTCGATCGGATTGGGAAGGGAGATGGAAGTCCGTACTTACATATGAAGTATCGAGGGGGTCATTTGTCAATAGCGGGTGATGGTTGGGGATCAGATGATGAGGCAGTCGTTTGTTCCAGACCCGGCCCGGATGCCTCAGATCGAACATCCCTGCTGCTTTTGATTGTCAGGACATGATCGGGGGCAGAGTTGTGGGGTTTGACGTTGCGGCACTGATAGGGGAAAAAACAAAAAAAAAAAACACACACACACACACTTCTACCCACCAGATGATCGCAGATTGTACGTTGTGGTGTAACCATGATCTGGAAAATTATGAGATAGCCAGTGTCCGTTTCGGGCCCCGTACAGTGCGATTTCCCGAGGCAAGGTGTGATATCCATGATCAGCAACACCCACCGTGCATCCAGTTACCTGGGTCATCCCTACCCGATTGCCCACCAGGCCCGCATGATTGGCCCCTCATGCGCAGGCCATTCTTGGATCGAATCCATCAGGATGATTCTGAGCATTCTGGGTACCCGGAAGCCCCCACTCCGCGACGACTGAGTGGGTAGGCTGTAAGTCAGTGCAGCATGATGGCTGCAGGATGGCCCACAACCCGGAAAACCATGTTGACGTCTCAGCCACTCATCGGCCTGGGACAGGGATCCCCTGAGTAACATAGGTTCGGGGCTAATGAACGGCTGCAGATGGCCCTCCGCCCACGCGAGTCATTGGAGGATCCATCCGGGCTGGGGTGGTTGGGTAAATGGTCCTACCAATTACAGCCGGAGGGGTCTCTTCAAACCTCCTTCTGAAACACGAAGTATTCGAAGTCAATTATATTTCTGTCACCGTGGCGCCTAACACATGGCGTCCGCCTCATGGAGACTTGCAGACCCGGCCGTATCGCTAGAGAGCCTCGAGAAACCCAATCGGCGAGTTTTCGCCCGATGAGAGGGGAATGTGGCTGGTTAGTGCCAACAGAACCACGGATGATTAACCTGGCAAAACGACTCGTCAAGAGCGCCGGTTCTGTCAGACGTCGTTCTGTGGGGAAAGGACTGGGATCATGGTAGTTCCATGACAGTCCACTGCTCTGCACCTGTTCCTTTCCGGCATGAGGAGCCCCAGACTGCCAGCACCAGCCTCCGGATGACATCGAGCCCATGCCACCCGGTTACCTAGATCGGTAGTCGCACCAGGACGTATCTCGGGCGTGGAGGAGCTATGATATAGTTCAAGCGACTATGTCGGCGGTTCCATGGTTCAGAAGGGTCTTCCGGCATGTACCCGCAACCTTGAGCGATGAGTTGTACACGCCGTGGCTAAACCCATCTAGGCAGGTCAGGACTCCAGCCATGGTTCAGGAGCGAGCAAATCGAACCTGTGCACGGGTTTATCGGACTTCCAGTGACCGTGGCGGGTGACTGCTGTTGTTCTCCTTCTCGTTGCCATGGATCTGGCGGCGAATTCCAGGCGAAGGCCCGGCGCCCCGGAGCTGAAACCCTGCTGCAGTCACTGCGAAGGCATTATGGCCTGCTGGATGTACCCCACATGCGTATAGACTCTAGGGTTGTCTAGGGCAACACCTTACCCTTCTCAGACCCGGATCCCCAGCCTGAGGTCCGTGAATACTGGTCGGAAAATATTCCATCTAACGTCTTCTTGCACCCACTTTTTCCTTTTTCTTTTTTCCTTCCATAGACATACAGTAGTGTTGTAGTACAACATAACGCATCCCAACGTATCCATCTGGCCGGGCCTTCCCGTGATAAATCGTCATTATCTCCATCTCCATTATACCCCCATGCAGTGGTCTGCAGAGGCTCGGCCCGGTCGGGAGACAGGCCTCAACATGACGATCTATGAGGCATCAACTGCGAGTAAGTCTCTCCCCACCGTCGCTGTTGCCCGCCTGCAAAGAAATTGCGTTGACTGCTGCGACATCGCGATCTTTCGATCATCGCAGGGATAATGCTACTTGTTCCTTCTTGCCACCTTTTTTGCCCGTAACATCTGTACCACCGGAGATAGCGTGTCCGATGTAGTGGAGATGGGACGTTATTTTTTCGAAGCGAATCTACTGTAGGGTAGTTTGTTGAAACAGGAAAAAATAAAAACTAAATAAATAACGGAAACCATTGGATACCCACGTAGAGAGAGGGAAGGATGCTGTGAATACGCCCAAGAAAGTATGCGGCTGTTTCAACAGTGCCCAAAGTATATACGCCGGCAATGATAACCCCGTATGGGTGGTAATATACCTGATGGCAGTGTGGTGCGAACCACGACTCCTTGAAACATCGATCTGAAGATGAGCTACGTCATGAATTATCGCCTGTCATATGGACTTTGGCAGCATCGCGTCTCGACTGTTCTGGTATCTTGGGGTGGTGACCAGCGCTCAGGCCGTGGGCGCCGCAAGGATTCCATCCCATCTACCTGGCCCACGGTACACACCGTCCCTGAGAAACGAAGAGTTAAGGTTCCCGGGACGACTCGCGGAAACGAAGAAGGCACGGCGTACTTTCTATCTCGCAGCGTCTTCGCACAAAACGCCTCGTACTTCTTGAAGATATGCGTCAGTTGGATAGAGATATACAGGTATACATGTATACATGCCTATATATAAACACGAAAAACGCCTCCGTCCCAGGAAACGCGATCGGTTCTTGGAAGATCCGGAGCGATTGCAAGACGAACCTCCAATAATCACCCACGATCTTTCGAACAGGGAGGGAAAGCCACTGTCGCTAGAGCGGGGTCGATCGGATCGAGTGGAGTCTGGACCTTGGGCTGATTGCTGACAAGTGCCAGCGAGTGCTGTGTAGAACTGTAGGTACTATGTATGGAGGTAAGTATGGAGGTAAGTACGGAGGAGTTATGTACTCGTATAGTCGCAACCGCTGCCAGTATTGCTGTCATCCAGCAGGCCGATCCGTATAGTTGCTTTTTCATGACAAGCGTTGGGACCTTCGATCCGCCCTCCCCGGGCCGCGCCCTCGCCCCGCCTGGAGTTGCGCCCCGTGAATGGCTGAAGGAAATGGCCAGGCGGTTCTTTTGACATTTTCAATTTCACCACAGCTTCTGTCATTTCGGGCCGCTCCTTAGGTGGTATTTAGTCGTGTTGGGATGAGTAATCCTTTCTCGGAGGGAAATGCGATCAAATCAAATCAAATCAAGTCCAATCCTCTAGGGGACCATCGGGGACCATTGGAACAAAGTAGTTAGAGCATTGACTAACTGCTGACAGTGCCAATCCCTCCCAAAAGGAACCAAAAGTACGGGTTCGGGCGGAGTGATACCGACCTAACCCCTTGGGCGGTATTAGTCGGATCCCAAACCTCAATGATGGGTCCTAGCCCCAAGACGCTAAGTGGGCTGTCTTTGGATTGCATTCGCCTCTCTCTCTCTCTCTTGATTGTTTTGCCCGTCGTGGCTGCCCCCCCTCGCTAGCTGTGAGTTCCTGGTGTTGTCATCAAGTAGGGTAGGTAGGTTGGTTGTTTTTCCTTTCTTTTTTTGTTTCCAAGTATGAAGGGCTTCATCTGCCTTATCACAATGACGTAGCATGATCCGTTCATCTTTGGACAAGCACAGTACTAGTAGTATCATCCTTGCATTGCAGACCGATGTTGTCATGAGACCACAGGTACACATACCACTACACCTACATACTGACTTATGTATACCGGTCCGACACACACATCAGGTATCATATGTATGTAAATCAGTACTAGATATGATCGTGATGGTATCTCTTCTTCAGGTCGTGACCCCACCGCGCAGTCCATCAAAGGCCCTAAATTATCCCGTCGGAAACCAGATGCCGCAGGTCACAATGATCATGCGAAATCCTACCTACTGTGTAGATGCGGGAGGGCATTGGACGCGGTAGGGCTTGTGATTGGACTGCTCACCGGGCTGTACGGAGTGAAGGAGGTCGCCGACAGACTAACTATCGTCCTAGCTTCAGGAACCCTCCAGGCTATTAAATAGTATCTACTATCTAGACGGTTGGTCTTATCGCAAAGATTGCCTTGCCGGGCACTGATCGTGAAAATCTCCGAGGATGCCCAATAATGGTGTAACTTCAATATTCAGACAGACACAGGCCGGCTAGCCTGTAGGGAGCTAGGAGGTTCCTAGGTTAATCTACTTAGCCCCCCGTCTACGACCAATGCGGCCATGGGGTGCTCCAGCCACTTCCGAGGCCTTCCCAGCTGAACGCTGACTGGGTGGCGAGCCAAACAGGGTAGGGCAATTCCGAGGTCTGACAGGTCCCCCACGGGCCAATCAGCGGCGCTGATCTCACGTTTAATCTCCCCGGCCCCAGCATGACCCCCCTGGGCCCCCCACTGTTGTCGTCACATTGCCCTCCATCATCCGCGTCCAATCTACTCTAGCCGCCCCAAAGATCGGGACTGGAGGATCTACTCCGTCTGGATGGTAACTACTTAGTACCTACCTTAGCCACTTCCATTTTCTGTTCGGTGCAGAGAGCGAAGGGTTAGCCGAGGACACCGGCCTGTGTAGCGGTAAATGCGGCTTATATTCCTGGCAGGTCGCCCGCCCTGGTGTGCGGGAATTAGTCCGCTGATACTAAGGAACGATGGGGAGGGGGGGGGTTTGATCCAGGCGGGACACCGCCGAATAATGCCAATTGTCATGGTGGAAAACCATCGAATCCAGGCCCTGCCAGCTGCATTACAAGTTACAACCGGCTTGATATCGTGGCGGTGAGACGCTCCCACCGGTTCTGCCTTGTCCTCATGGCCCGTGGGAGCTCACCGTTCAATGCAAGGCTCCGTGGCTCGTGTGCGGTTGCCGCTGCCACGTTGCGAACGTCGATAGCATCTCCGGCGATTAATATGAGGACATCGAAAGCAGTCAGGCCTCGGGGATGGCGTTATTATTATTAGTATTATTATAAAATGGTCTAGACTCGGGCCAGCCGGTCAGGAGGAATGAAAGGGGTCACCTGCCCGCTTGGCGGTCACTTTCCGAGAACCAGCCCGGCAGGGATTAGATCCACGATGTCTTAGTGCTCAGGTCGTCGGCCCTAGTCAAAGAACGCGTTAGCCAGGCGGTTGAGCTGACCATGGGGTATGGACCACGGGGCACTTCGGACAACTTTCCTGGGCATGAGGGGGAGGATTGCCAGACGGAGATAATCCGGGCCTCCTGCAGACAGTATGAGGCCATGCTGTTTCGCTAGACAGCGCACTCGTCTCCTGTCATTCTATCTTATCAAGATGACTGAATATTCAGGCCGGTCCGCGAAGATCTTTTCTCCACGGAGACGGAGTATCCAGCTCGGATGCCGGTTCTCATTGCCCAGTCCCCGATTGCCCGCTGTTTGCTTTGCTTGCCATGGACAAGGAGATAAGATGGATGCCGCATTTGTTTGTCCCTGACATACATCGTTCTTTTGCTCGCATATAATCCTGGTAAGGCGCCGTTCAAGGTTCCGGGTTAGGGCCAACCTAGGGACATCCATAGGTGAGGACCAGACAAACATGGCCTTTGGGCAAACAGTATCCGTACTTTCGTTCGATGAAGGAGCGCTACACGGTGCACTTGTTTGATGTCTATCCGCTACCTACCCCGAGATACTCCGCACTGGACATGATTAGCCAAGAAGCACGAAAGCATTGACTTTGCGGATTACCGAGAATAGAAAGTGCACAGACGAACCACAAGCTGAAGTCCGGTGAAAAGTACCTCCCACCACCACTTAGATTAAAGTCTCGGGCGGGATTCGTCTTGGATTCGCCCTAAGGGAATTTCTGGGTCGCGGATCTGACGTGAAGCCACCACACCGGGACCTCTTATCGTCGTTGCCAATTCCACGGTTCAGGTACCTGGGGGCTGGGTCGTCGCAGATAGAGGGTGGGATCAGCCCGGGGCAACTCAAACCTTCGCTTCATGTACTCCATCAGTGGTGAGAAGTAGATGTTTGGTGTGACTCCATCCTTTCTGCTTTCTTTGTCAAGGAAAGTAGTGGCGCGTTACTAAGGTCGTAGTCTGCGGCAGGTATTGTCGAGTGCTGGCGGGGTCATCGAGGGCTTGATTGTGTAAGAGATAGCTAGAAGCTAGAAGCTAGATACTAGATACTAGATAATAGACCCTGTGAGGGAGGTGCCTCTCTCTGTGGCCCTAAGTTAATATGCGATCTGGAGAATTCCAAATTCTCCTGTCTTTCGGGTCCCCATTACCCCAACAATCGGAGATTATTCACTACAAGACATTGGACGCTAGGCGTTATAGTTAGATTGGTTTCTTCCAGTTTTGTAGCAATACATCCCCCCCCACCTCAGTAGAAACTACGTACTTCAGGACCCCGTCAATAGTTCGAGATTCTGTTTTACATCCACACGGCCCGAGAAAGCTCCCCGGCCAGTCTGCCACCAAAAGTCAACGCCAACTCTACCGTCTCCAGTCCCTTGGGCCATGCGCAAGCCCAAACTCTCCCACTTGGTAGATCGTCCTGTTATGGGTGGCATCCGCGGCTCGCCATTGGCCCACTTGCCATGACCACTAATTCGGGGCACATCGCCTCAGATCCGCCCTTTGGTTCTTCGCAATTTTCGTCCATCGTAATTTGGTAGTACATATTTACACTGTATTCTATCCGTACTTATTTTGGTTATGGCTATCATGCCGTGTTGGTCTCGGAGGTTGGATGTCGTACATACAAAGAAGGTTGCATCCATATATATCCTTTGTATTATGGTGAGAGACAGTGACAGTGCTTTAGTACCCAACCCAAGTTAGAACCAAATATGACTTGATACTTAACTCGTCTTCCGACCTTCTTATCATCGCATTTGCCGTGGTATGGATCCCTACACATGCGCAGGAGGCGATCAGCTGACCATGGCGGCGACTCGGCGAGCCCGAATTGGATCATCACTGGCGAGACGGAGTATACGTAGCAGTCATGTACATATGTTTCATCTGCGCATAAATGAGCGTAGGGAGAATGGTACATATGTACGTCGGCAGTATAATCCGGATGCTCCTGGAAGTCTCCCGATGATCGTGGCGTTGGAGGATGGCACACCCGGATATAGTATCCATAGCCGCTTCCTGGACAACAGTGTGTCTCGTCCATCTGTATCACGTATACTTCGAATGTCGAATACGCTGTCCAACATCGCAGGTGATGTGGTGTAGGTAGGGTCCCAGAACGCAGAACTATGTATACTCCGCGCTTGATGGGATTTTCGATTGTCTGGCCCAAGCGTGAGCTGTGTGGGACGGCCCTGACGATATGCGCGGCCTGTGCGTAACCGGGCTCTTGTGTCTCCCGAGCGTCTCTGGGTCTACGTCTCGCCATACAACATGCAAGCCATTCGACGAGGTTAATTAAGGGGGTTTTTCGTGACTTAGGGCCAATTCGGCTCTGTATGGCATGCGACGACGGGCCATGACTTCCACCTGCGCCGACTGCGGTATCCTAATAACTGCGTTGGCACGACAATTCATAGCACCAAGTCCAGTAACGGTCACTGTCACCGTCACTTTGAAGAATATAGTCCATCCAGACCCAGGGTTGAGGTATGAAAAGGGAGGGCTGTTACCATACTCCGTACATGGTTGAAATGACGAGCGAGTATGTCACTGGAAAGAAAACCGGTTCCAGTTTGGTGGGTGTGAGATCTGCCAATCATGGCGGTTCCTTGGGGGGCAAAAGTCCCGCGCTGAATCGGCGTCCCGGGAAGCCTATCCCTGAAGTAAGTACTTACGGTAGGCACAGCTCTGGCGGTTGTAGACGTTCTACCCTGGAGTGGCGGTTAAAAGTGCTCCTGAACCAACTTCAACGCTAGTGGCCCGACTAAGCCAGTCATCGCTCTGCTAGCACTGGTCGTTTTACACGGGTAGGCATCAAAGATCGGATGGAAATCGTAGAAATTATGAGGGCTTTGTCCTTTCCCGCTTTGGGATGTTGTACTTTCAGTATGGGTACGACCTCGTAATCATCAGAGGGTGGGCCCCCCCCCTCCCCTCCCCCCCGCTCAGCTGCCCCGGCACTAGCGAACCTGAATGATCACCACCCGCTTCAGAGACCTGGCGGGTATTCAGTAGGAGGAGTAGGAGTAGTAGCTACTGTCTCCAGCGACCACGAAGTACTTCGCACGAACCTCGAGCAATCTGAAGTAGACCACTGTCGCATCTACAGTTTTTCAGTTCCCTTGGGGGGGGGGGGGGGGGGGTGGAGTTCCATCAATTATCGATGCGCCACCGGGTTCTTTCTGAGTGGCCCGCTCCGAACAAAGCCCTGGGCTGCCACAGCCCCGACTGGGTGGTCGATCTACAAATAGTAGTAAGTAGTAAGGTACTTTACGGAGGAGTACGTACTTAACAATCGAGATGTAAGTACGTCTTAGTCCTAGTAGTAGGGTGGGACGGAAGCAAAATTATTTTCGGCCAAAATTAAAAAAAAAATAAATCAAAAGAAAAAAAAAAGGTTTTCCCACGCCCGAAAATTAAATCAAATAACGCTTAAACGGGAAAATAAAATATGCGGAGGGCAAAAAATTAAATTAGGAAATAATAATCAGAATAATAATAATAAAAAAGGGCAACATTGCCCCTACTGCACGGCCTTACCAAAAACACGCAGCGGCAGATGGGTAGGTAGATTGTGTATCCATGCTTTTCTAGCAGCTGTCCGTTAGTGTTTCGGCTTGATACATTCAAGGATTATCCATGCTGCTGGGATGCCAAATCGGGATGGATTGAATGACAGCCCGAGGAGGAGGGGAGCCCCCGATGCACCTCAAGTGGGTTGGGGTTCTTTTGTCGTAGATGCAATCTCGATCCATCAGTCGCTATCTAGCAGGCAGGCAGGCAGGCTGGTGGGCTGGGAACCTGAGACGTCCCCAGTCAAAAAAAAGTCCAGTCCGCGCCCTTCCCTTCTGCCTCTGTCTTTATACTTAAGGGCCTGGAGCATCCAGATCCTTTGCCCATTCTTGACTTCTCTTTTCCTCATCACTCCTCTCCCCATTTGTGGCCTGCACATCTCCTGCTTGCTTCATATCTTGGAAACTCTGTGCCACCGGACATACATCCACACCCACATCTTTGTGTCACCATCCTTATTCACCCCATCCCGGCGCAACGGCGGAAGTACTTTGGTGTCACCATTCCTCACGGGTTCCCGGGTCTCGATCATCTATTCAGTCCGCCAGCTTCGGTTACTAGCAGCTTCCCTGCAAGGTCTACTCTTCTACTATACCACATCCACTCGCGGATTGCCAATCATCCCAAGGTGTTTGCTCTTGCTCCCAGGTGAGTAGCTGCTTGTTATGCAATCCTTTCCCGATTCACTCGGTGGGGTGGATGTTTGTGTGATAGTGTCATACTATCTCGAGTCTGTATGGCTGGAATCCCACACCGATATCAACCCCGGCTTGGAGTTTGGTGATCATGTTGGATACCTCCCGAACACCCGAGCTCAATGTCCAGTCCTGTCTCAATGGTGGCTTCCAGAAAAAATAAAACCGTTGGCTGACCCGCGGAAGTTGGCAGTGCACTATCATTACCAAGTCTGTGGTATTGCAGCACGTTCTATATCCGCTCGCTGGATCTTCGCAACAGAGGTCTCACATTTTCGCACATCTCGGGCTCATACAAATCAAGAGCGCTCCCCCGATCACTCATTCCTGAAAGTCTTATGCTTTGAGCTACCGTGTCTTCTTTTCGACTCCATACTTGTTCTCATAAAGCCGAACTGTGTTAGCCAACCACGAACCCATCACTCGATACGGGCTTTCTGAAGTTGCTCAAGACTTTGCCCTAAGATCATCATGGTATTCAACACTCCTCTTCCGAGGACAGGGCTCGGCAAGAGACCCTCGTCCTCAATGAAAAACGATGGCGCTGGCTGGGAGACTACTCCTGTGAGTAATGAGACTTGGGGTAGAATTCATGTGCTAACACCATATGATCAAAGACCATGTTTCCTCCCTCGCGCACGTCCGTCAATCTGCCCTATACGCACTATGCTCTGATCTACGTGGACAACATGGGCAAGCTCAGGGTGTCTGAGTCCCTTTCGATTCAAGAGAATCACACCACCATCTTCACTTCCGAAGTGCGCGACAACTTCCTGGAGATTCTTGGCGCAAAAGTTGGATACCAAAAGCCTACGCTTCAGAGTAAGCACATCTGTTTCCTCGCAGAACTATCACTATGGAGAGCGATTCCCTAATGTCGAGGAACTATAGGCATCAACCCGGCTGCACTAAGCTACGACCGCTTTGAGGACCCGTCTTGCGAACGCCAGGGAAAGAGACGTAGACTTCACACTCAGAATCCAGTTCCGGTTATGCAGAACCCTCGGCCCGATTTGACAGATTCCCCGTTTGGTGCAGGAGTGAACCGGATCGCGCTTGAGATCGGTGATTCTGATCGATTGGAGCAGTATTACACAATCTCCTTCAGGCACTTTCAGCAGGTCAACTGCCGCATTGTTGCAAAGGCCTTCATCAAATCCATTGAACCGCGCAAGCAAGTGAAGCACCCGTATAACGGAGGCAGGCCTAAGCCCGGAGCCCCTCCCGGTTCCAAAGGTGACCCGGAAAAGACGAAGCCTGAGTGGTGGCCTGCTGGTGTGGTGCACAGGGAGCCGGACCATTTGAAAAAGGAGGGTAAGTGGTTGCAGTTTGACCTTTCTTGCAAAACACGAGTACTTACCCAGTCCAACAGAGAGAGTCGAGCTCTTGGTTCATATCGTGCGCAGACTTGCAAGGATCGGAGTCATCGCTGACAAGCTTTTGGACATCGCGTTCGACTGTCGAAGGCAACTGAAAGAACACGAGAAATTCTCGATTATCGAGGAGATATTCAAGGTACGGAGACTGGAGGAAAGATACGAGCGTGGTGAAGTGGGTAAGTACCCCCCTGAAATTCCTATATTATTAGATATATGAGCATCAGGTCTAATCCTTACCAGATGCCTCCACAATCGTCTATGTGATGGACCGTGAGGCCCACCCCAAGGGCGACAAAGATGCAGACTCAGTCGCCGAGCCTGAGCCCAAACGCGAGCCGGAAGAGCTCATCGACTTGGAAAAAGTGGCCATAACGCCGACTCCTTCGGTTGAGGAGGTGCATGCCCCATTCACCCTGGATCCTATCGACATGCCGGTGTCTCGCCCTATGCCCATGGGAGGAGAAAGAGATCAGCTTTTCCCTTTGCCGGAATCCCTAAGCTTTGGAGAGCCAGGAAGGCAAGACGGACCATTTTTCGCTCCATCCGGCGACTATCACGGTGACTACTCGAATGCTCTCATCGAAACACCTACGACTCCTGGAATAATCACGCCTACTGAGCAGAATTCTTCATATGATTTCCTGACGCAAGCGCCTTTTCCCGATGCTAGTACCGTGGAACACCGTCCAGCGGCGATGCCGATGCAACACTCGGTCAGCCAGTATGATACCTGGACGCCATCTTTTAGACAAGATCTGTTTGGACCTCTTGACTTCGGGTCCTCGACGAGCCATGCCATCCCTCAGCATCGCGTGCACTACCATATGGGAATTGGTTCAAATGCCGAAGACATTGACGACCTTACTGAGCTTTCTCGTGACCATACTTTTATGGAACCACCCAGCTCTAGGGGGTCTCTCTTCCGCACTGGCTCCTTGAGTCATCCACACTTTGCTCACCAGAGTGTTGATCAATTGTGAACCTGCCAATTGCGCATTGGATCTTTTAGCCAAGACAGGATAGCTTCTGGATCCTTTTGACCTTAACGATACGTACGACCATGACGAGCTTTTTTATTTCCGATCTTTCCTATCTCCTTATTTTCTTCTGTCTCTCCTTTGTTCAAGCGCGAGGAGATGACGTGCCGCCCACTCTTTCATGTTCGGAGTGGCCGCCTCTTTACCCAGGATCTTCTTCCTATATACGTTTTGTATCAGGGTATATATATATTCGGTTCCACTTTGGTTGGTACCGCTCTATCTGGTTGACAACGCATGCCTGGTCAAGCTGAGCTTGGGGAACAAGAGGGCAGTGGAAGCGGTACCGCGGGTGGCCTCTCCCTCGCCAGCTACAGGCACACTTTATGTTTGGGGGTTTTTCGTCTTTTGTGGGTTAATAGACTTGGGAAGCACGGGCGCTTGAGGTGAAAATAAAATACTTTTGGTTGTTCACTGATGCTATCGAAGCCGCCAGTGTTGTGTTGACATGACCTGTTGGAGGGCGGATACATGCGACAGCAGCGTTCTAGCGTTTGGAGGAGTAATGAGGGGTGGTGTTTAAAAGAATTGCACTGGTTGTTTAAGCCCGTTATAACCCAATCTTGTCTACTCGGTCGTCGTAGTACTGTTACTGTGTAAATGCAATGTTCCCTCGGCTGCGCGGCAGTGGCGCTTGCGCTTGAGCGGGCTTGGCATGCATTGACGAGTCCCGCCGCGGAACCGGAGCTTCGCGCTGCGGCCAAAGACATGCCATCTTCTCCTCTCCCAGCTTCCAGGCCAGCAGATCCTACCGGGTCCCCTCCGTCCTTCTTTTCGCCCATTTCGAAGCTCACTGGACCAACAATCGTGCGCTTCACACTCACTCGTGTGTTCCAAGCCAATTCCCCTGTCCACACCGACATCCCCCCCACTCCGTGGAGTTGAAGAATCGAGGAGCCCGTACAGCCCACGGTCGTTCCGTCATCCATCAACTGCGACCGACGAGTCTCCATACAAAGAAACCTTAAGGTACAGCGTCAATCGTCGTGCCCTCCCTGCGCGTCTTCTCTATGAGATCTTCTCCCCTGCACTCCCTCCCACATCAGCGTTCTCACTACACATGATCTCATCGCCATGATGTAGTATTATGCGATGTCTTCATAAAGCTAACTTTTTCGTTACGCGCGTGCTAATGGTTTTGGAGAGACAGCGCTCTTTAGTTCCACGATCTTCCTACCCACGCCGTTTCCCCCAAACGACTCTTGTCAAGGACGCTCGTTTCCCCCAAACGACTCTTGTCAAGGACGCTCGTTAACCGCAAACAATCCTCGCTTAGGACTCAGTACGCGAAATAACACCGAACGCCTGAAGTTTACACCATTGGGAGAAGCTTCGTCCACGGTCCCGCTGTCCACGGCGAAATGGCCGGCCCGCCAAACCCCTTTGCCGGCCTCGGCCAGAAAGATGGGCCAGCTGGTTCAGCAGGACGTGGACGCGGTGGATCAGCTAATCGTCCTTTTCAACCCAAAACCACGAATCCGCCCCGCGATACTAAACCCCGTGGCCGAGGACGAGGTGCTTCGTCGGCAACAAGATCTGGACGTGGCCAGGGAAGAGGGGCCAACTTAGCAAGCAATACGTGGCGTAACAAATCGGCTTCACAATCAGCATCTGTCGGATCGACTGTGTCGCCGTTTGCACCGGTGAAGCAGATGGCTCCAACTTCCTCGCCGTTTGCCGGCCAGGTTTCGCAGCAGAACTCGCCTTTTGCAGGGTTCGGGAAAGCATCGCCTTCGCCGTTTGCTGCCCCCAGCTTAAATGGATTGGGTGCTAACAGCTTCACGGGGTTCCACGGGGAACCTTCCCAAAAATCGACGATTGGGGCAACTGGATCCAGCATTCCTGTGGAGGATATCTCGCTACTCAGCAGCTACACCGAGCGCTACGAACAGGTCAGTTGTGATTGAAATATTCGAGAGTGGATACCTCGTGGAGGACAAGTCTATCGATACTCATAAATCGAACAGCTCAAGCTCGACAGAACGAAAGAGCGCGAGAAGGCTATTAGGGAAGGGCAGATGGCAGATCCGAACCAGCCAACGTCTTTGAACCAGGCTATCACGCCTGTGGGCACTTGTACAAGCATGTGTCCTGAATTCGAAAGGGTGGAACGTATAGTTCAGAAGATGGTTGACAAAAGTGAAAAGGTGCTTCCTATTGCGTTCCATTTGTCGCAGCCATTCATGCTAACACTATGCGATTAGTTTCTGCATCCTGCCACAAATTCTCTACAGAATATGGAAATGAAAATGCTCAAACGATTTAGACGGTCCGCGGCCGGCTATGACGAACAGCTCCCCTCTGATATTCGAACACCGAAGACGCTTCTTCAGACCATGAATTACCTGATACGGCACGTCATTGATGGCCCCGAACCTCTTGGGCTCATTCATAAGTTCGTATGGGACCGGACTCGCTCGATTCGCAATGACTTCTCCGTGCAGCAGCTCACGCAGGAGGACCATGTAAAAATGGCGGTAACATGCCTGGAGAGGATTGCTCGATTCCATATCGTATCCCTGCATTTGTTATCGAGCCCCGCGAATGATGAGCCGTTTGATCGCCACCAGGAACGCGAGCAGCTGAACAACACCATGCTCTCATTGATGTACTACTATGATGACAACAGAGGCCGGGTCGCATTCCCAAATGAAGATGAGTTCCGGGCCTACTACATCATCTTCTCAATCCACGACCAGCGGCCTGACTTGGAAGCTCGTGTCCAAAAGTGGCCTGCCGAGCTGAGGAATTCACGCCGCGTCCAAATAGCGTTGGAATTGTTTGCTGCTGCCGGTAATACATGGGAATACCAGGGTACGCTCGATTCGAAGCGACCGAACGCTATAGCACAGGGCTTTTACTCGCGATTCTTCAACATGATAGAGTCGCCCGGTGTATCATATCTCATGGCCTGTGTTGCTGAGATATATTTCAACCATATGCGCCAGACCGCTATTCGCTCTATCTGGAAAGGATACTGTCGCTATCCTGCCTCCCAACAGCATAAGAACGAAGAGTGGACGGTTGATGAGTTGACCACGGTTCTTTGCTTTGATGACTATGAACAGACCGTTAAGTTTTGCGAGGACCAGGATTTGAAATTTGCCGAGAACGCCAATGGCAACATATATCTTGACTGGGGCAGCCGCCCCGTTGATTCAGTTGGTACGTGTCACTCTCGACAACGCTTTCGCTTTGGACCTTCCATGAATCGGTGTCAAGTTGGCTTCGGATAGTGGATGGCAGACCTCTGTCGGGCATTTCTCTCGCAAGTTTGTACCAAGTCTCGACTGACCCTTTGAACCACAGCCTTTCAGCCGTCGTCGGATCATTCATTTTCGGAAAAGCATGTTGAGTCGAAGCGTGCAGGGAGGACGCTGGCAGCCATCATCCTCGGACTCAACATCAAAGAATCTGCGAATCTTGGAATGGTCGATGTGTCCTATCTGTCCGAGCGTGTTCCTGCGCTCCCCGCCCCCATGCCGGGACCTTTCACAAACGACGATTCTCTTTTCGTGAGCGACGATGAGAACGTCTCCATGTCATCCAATTTCCAAGTGGCTGAGCCCCCGTCGCAAGACGAGAGCCCGCGCGACTCGCCGGCTTCTGCGTCCAGCCTTCGCAACGCCTTCGCGGAATTTTCGCAACCGGGAGCCTCCACGGAGCCTGATCGTCCAGCAGCCTTCTCTTTTGCTCAACCGCCGACTAATCCACAACCGTCCGAGGCGAAGAACCAGACATTCTCGTCTCTTTTCCCGTCCAGTAGCCCGGCCGGTATTTTTCCAGCCCCTGCAACCGCGGCTTCGAATCCTTTTGCACCTGCCACGTCGCCATCCACCTTGCCGAACCTCCCCCAAGGAGAAAGTACAACGACCTTTACTCCTCGGCCGGCTAACCAGCAACCTACTTCCATTTTCACTATCACGCCACAACCTTCCACGTCCAACAACAAAGAAAACGCGCCTCCTTTCTCTTCTCCTGCGCCCTTCAAGTTTCCGACTGCTTTTCAACCTAACACGACCTCCACATCACTACCCAGTACCTCTGCTTTTTCTTTCGATTCCAAGCCCGACCAAGCTAATGTGCCAGCTGCTGGCCAGCCTGCTCCTAGCATCTTTGACACTGCTAAGGCGCCGTTCTCATCGGGAACACCCAACTCCATCTTTAGCTTTCCTGGACTAAGCACAGTCTCTGCTGAGGCTCCTGCTCAACAACCTCAAGCAGCCTCACAACCTTTCGGGGTAGCCCTGTCCCAGCCGTCATCCGTCTTTGCGTCGGTATCAGCTCCGAAGAACACCGGTATGTCTCTTGAAAAGCCCTCCATCTTCCTCATCAGTCCTAATAATTATGCAGAGCCGACTCCCCTTTTCGCCGCCCCGGCGCCTATTGAACAGTCGGACACCCCGCCTCAAGCCCAAGTTGGCAATTCAATCTTCCAAGAGAAACGACCGGTTCACTCAGATGACCATGTTGCTCTTCCATTGGAACATGAAGAACCTCCTGAGCCATCTGCCGAAAAAGACCACATACCCCTTTACAAGGGTCATGTCGCTGTGGAACCTACACACCCTTCATTTGCCCAGAAACCAGGTGCAGTGGAGGCTCCTGTAGATGCCGAGGCTTCGATCCAACCGGTCGAAATTGAACCGGAGCAGACGCTTATCATCGAGACTCCTGATGAGAAGTCATCTTGTGAGCTCTTGACCTCCTTGCCCCCCATATGGTTGCCGTATCACTAACAAACGGTTGCAGCATCCGACGAGAATTCGCGCCGCACTGCGTGGTTATCGGCGTTGAAGGAGGCTGCTGATAAGCGGCGGGATATCGTATCAAACGGCCGTAAACGAGTCCATGAGGAGCCAGAAGAACACGCACCTGTTGAAAGCGGACCAAAATCACACAAATTGCCAAAGGCGGAAGTCTCCATTCCGCAGAAGAAATCCCTGGCGTCTGCTTCGACGAAACCCCTGCCAAAGCTTCCAATCCTAGAGCAGATCGAATCCTTGACCGCCCGGAAACCAATGAAGCCAAAGCCTGAGGAACCAAAGTCGATTCAAGTTGACGAAGATGAACTTCTTCTATCTGCTGCGCGTATTGCGGCAGAGTCACTACGAAGTGGACCAAAGCTCCTCGACGGTTGGTCCGCATCGTACGAGCCCCGAAGCTCTTATTTCAGCCCCGGAACCAGTCTATCACCGTCTGTTGCACTTTCCAGAAGCCAATCACCCCAATCATATGTCAACGGGTACGAGGTCTCACTTGCTCCGGATACGGATCTCGGCCTCGGTCGTACATTATCTCGAACAGAGCAACGGATTCGGATGACGGGAGCCAAGGGACTGGCGTACAAACCATTGGATTTCACCCCCGACAAGAAACGAAAATCACGCTAAGAATACCCACCCACGACTTGACCCGTTTGGGTTATTTCTTCCTATTCGCAATTTTAGAATTTTTAAAATCAACATACATCTTCTCACCTTTTTTTGTTTTCTTCTTTTCAACAAACCTTGATTGATCTTTGTCTCGTTCATTGGGTCACGAAAGGAAATTGATTCTGGGTACTCGGTTTATACCACTTGCATTCAGCACAGGCGCTTTGAGGTTTCATGTGCTCGATTTTGTCCCCCTCCTGTGTTCTCGTTGGCCTATCATACATACATACACAGTTGTTGATGATCTTGGGGACTTGTGACTGGCGTGGGAATTTGATTTCATGTTCTGCATTCAGACAGACAGACAGAGTACATATGTACCAGACAGACACTTCACTCCACTTCATGTGGAAGTGGGGTCTCGGTTTCACTCTCAGAAAACACAGAATAAATGAATACCCTTGGGGAGAAATTGTGGTGGTTTTTGAGGTCTTCGCCCTACGTACATATTCGGCGTGCTCGGAGTTAAGATGAAACAATTGAAATTCAGATAAATTAGCTGTATTTACGTGAATATATGGCCCAGTCATTATTATTGTTGTTGACCTCTGTTGATATACACGTAGGAGACTGACGATGGCCTTTGGGATATGGGTGAGCCAGGCAGATTTGTTGTCCTTAATTAGACTGGGCCCCCAGCAGGTCTATACTCGCTTGCCAGTAGTATGTGAGATGTAACGAAATATGTCAAACGGGGGGTGATCGAATGTCCGAAACGATCACCCCTCCTTCACAGTTTTGTTCGCCTTAGCTTGCATCCGTCGAATGGCCTCCCGATGCAACTCGCTCATGTCACCGCGCTGCATGCCTTCGGCGATCGCGTTTCCGATATGAATCGAGTGCCTCTGCGATTGACTATAAGAAGGCGGGTTTCGATCCTGCGCCGGAGGGACCATGGAGGTGTTCTGTTTGGCAAGAGGATTACGCTTATCCTTTAGGTCCTCTTGGACGGATTCCCGCCATGCGGCCATTGCTTCTGGTGTATTGGTTGGTGACGGCCCATTTCCTTGGTTCCGTCTCGATGTCGAGTAGGGCGCATGTGCCGGCAGTGGACTTGGAACTGTCTGTTGGTACAGCATTGCGCGACGTCGAGAAAGCGGCATGTCATCCGCCTCGTCACGGATTCGGCATGTAGAAGATCTCCGCAACCCTTCGGTTGGCGGTTGCCCTGGGTTATTTCGCGCGAACGGATCCATGCTTAGCGAGAATGACGACAGCCGATTTCGCATCATGTCCTCTCGTACTGCTATCAGGGGGGCGGGGCCTTTCCATTGGGGCTTCGCGGCCTCGGCGTCCTCTTGGGGTTGTTCTATTGCTGCCGCATTCCCGATTAGCCCACTCATCGAATAAGCATTGCTGAACCGTGGTTGGGCAGTGGGAGGAGGAGATTGGGAAGCCTTCTTCTTCGGTTGATCGGTGTGGGAGCATAGATGCAGCTGAGACCCGCTGGAGATCCGATGACTGTTACGCCTACTTGGTGGATCTCGGACGCGAGGCTCTACCGCGGGCGGAGGCTGTGCATTCAGCGGTGTCTGCAACAATTCCAGTACATTGACCGGCGCTGCGGCTTCCTCGACTTCTGGGGAACATTCAGGTTGTTCTTCTTCGATCGGCTTGATAGGCTCCAGCTCAGGAGCTTCAGCATCGGCCAGATGTTTCGCCCATTCGTTTGTGCGATAGGACTGGACTACCCTTGATGTCCGTTTAGGAAGATCTCTCACCGTCTCCTCGTTCAGCTTGGGGGGCTCTTCTTTCGTCGGCTCCGGTTCGATTCTAGGTTGCGGCTCAGGAGACTTCCGTTTGCCACGGCTATCTTCTCGTTTCTTTCCGGGTTCGTTCTGAGACGATGCCTGTGACGGACTTGATTCTTCACGGGATCTTCGATCTTGTCCATCAGGGGTAGTGCCACACTTTCCAGAGTCTCCGGTCTGGAGCCGATCGCGGTTTTGGTCTTTTAATTCGAGTTTCTCGGTGTCTCCGTTTTTGGAGACATGTGTGGACAGTCTGCCTTCCTCGCTTTCTGGCTCGACCGGATGTTCATCTTGGGATGACGAGAGACCTTCAGTCTTTTCTTCTCCTGCAACCACGTCTGAATTCTGTCCAGCAGTCCCATGGTTTACCACAGTCAATGCTGCTTCCGAAGCTAGACTATGCGAATCTGGATAGAAGCCCTCTTTGGCCTCGTCCTTCTCGGGTTCCTTTGTGCAGGCTGCTATAGGCTGTCCTTCGTTGTCTTTCTGGGTGATAGCCTTGTCCACGTTGTTAATAACATGTGTCTGCTTATCTTGAACCCCTTGCTCAGCCTGCTGTCGTTCAGTGTCGCCGACGGAAGGCTTCTCATCCGACTCGGGGATTTCCTTCGTATTTTCACGACTCTCACCCGGAACGATAAGGCAATTAGAATCTGGATTGCCACCCTCATCTACGGTGCCATGCACAGACGAAGTGCCATCGTCAACAGAAACCAAGGCCTCTCGGGACTGAGAGAGGGGCAAGTCGTTGCTTCGAGAAACTCGTGGCATGCCAGATGCCCCGGATGCCCTCTTTGAGCGTATCGTCGCAGTATCCGACCCAATGACGGCCGTCATATCAGAGCTCTTGTCGTCTTTCATTTGGGCTGCAGCTGCACCATCAAAAACTTTGATTGGGAGTGAGCCATTCTCTTCCTGTATCTTGTCGGATGTTTCCTTGGCCGTCCCAGCCTGTTCCCGGTCATGAGCACCTTCAGTCGCTCCCGTCGCGTCTGACGCAGCATCCTCGTTCGCCTCCTTTTCCCTGCAATCGGAGCAGCGATAGGAGCAATCAGAAGAATTGGCCATGCTTTTCATGTCATAGGCATCTCCCTTCTCCATAGCATCCGCCTCATCGACATGGCACTTGGTGTCATCCGCGCACTCTGAATCGCCCGACGCAGGCTTAGCGTCACCGTATTTTGCTTCCCATTCTTTCCGCTCTTGTATGTTATCCTCTTCCAGTCTTCGTCCGAGCTCAGCCTCAGATTCCTCCTTCTTCCTCTGTTCATCATCACGCTTTTCTTTCTCTCGCCGTCTACGTTCTCTCACCACTTTCCATAGCCTCAGTTGAGAGACCACACCCAAGATAGCAATAATAACCGTGGCGGCAAGCTCCACACGAATATTACGGGTAATCGGATATGTGTCCGTGCCCAGTGGGAAGATATTGTCGTTTAGGCCTAAGATGCATGTTAGATCATCCCATTATTATCCCATTAGTCGTGCAGCACAGGAAGTCAGCTCACCCCATATGTAGAGCCAAAACTCTTTCAATCCAGCCCGGCTAAAACAGTCGATTCCAAGCGCAACAGCTGTACCACCTGAGATACCGGTTGACACAATCAGCCCATAAGGGCGAGTATGGTGGCTGAAGGACATGGCGTAGAATCCGACCGAGATTGCGCCGATGAACCCGCTTTTGGAATTGGTGCCTGAGAGAAGCCCCCCTGGTTTCAAAGAAAGCAGCCACATGCTACTGCAGAAGCCCCCGAGTAGGCAACCAAGGCCCTCGGTTAGCTCCTTGAATACGATCGCAAGTGCACCGAATGTAATGCCGGTAAAAAATATAGCAACAAGATACGCTCCCTGAACAGCAACTCGGACAGGAGGACTCATGACATAGACAATAAGAACCTAAATAGAACGACGATTAGAGAACGAACTTCACGAAAGGGTTAGAAGCCAGAGCCTACCGTTACTCCAAGACCAGTCAAAAAAGCAGTGGACAAGAAAACTTGGACCCTAGACTATTTGTAAGCCAAACAGCTTCTACCTGACCAGTGTGGGGAAATAACCTCAAATTGCGAATTCCGATCAGTGCAAGAACTGCTCCCGTGACAAGGAGAAGAAATCCACCGATGCCCAGGGCAGGTGTGACTGTAGGCTGGATGGGAAGGGCATCGGGATTCGTCGAATTTGTGCCATCTTTTGCGGGTCAGCATTACAGGAACATCGGTGGGAGCATTTAGAGGAAAGGTTTACTTGCCGTTCGATGCTTGTGACGTACTTAGAGACGCTATAGTTGTTGAAGCGGGAGCCGTGGCATTTGAAGTCGTTGTGGCATTGCTCTTTGCTGTCGCATGGTTCGTCACGCTCGTTGCTGTCGTATCGCTGAAGGTTTCTGTGGCCGTTGTGGTACTCGGAGTAGCCTCTCTCACTACAAGGCCTCCAAGCCCATGGCGCTCGGCGAGAGATACTTCAGCCGAGACAAACCAGCCAGGCACAAGACAGGCAACCAGAGCAAACACAGGGAACAGTCGCATGGCGAAAGTACGGAGGGGGCGAATCGCACAAGAAAATTGGCGTAACCAATAGGCCGGTTCCTGGCCAAACGATGTCTGTGCCTCAATATAAGGGCAGTGGAGTTCAGAATGCTATCTTTCAAGGGCTGAGCGGCCACTTTTCACATAATTCTCATGTAGGCCGCAGACAATTATAAGAATCAGAGTGTTCCCCTAACAAACGGATTCCGAGACACGCAAAGAAGGTGAGTTAACGTGGCGTGGGCATTCAAACGGACTGCTAGGTAGACCACACAATGGTTTCATCTCCACCACCTATATGTAGCCATGAGGAAGAATAAAACGGAAAGATAATAGCGGGAAAGGAAGGGGAAATAAAAAGAGGAAAGGAAAGGAAAGGGAAAAGAAAAAGAAGGATTCCTGAGCTTCACCTCGCACAGGATCCGAAAAGACTGCTCTTTTTTTTTTTAGATTTAGGAACTAGGTGATTCCGGTCAGATAGCCACGGTCTGCTTCATCGAAAATCCGAGGAGAATAACGATGGCGAGAGTAGACTAGCTGCATGGAAGATGCGAGCTGGTCCACTCCCTGCCTCCAAAAAAGCAATAGCCACCGCATGGTCGTGCATGCTAAATGGAATTATTTGGCAGGGATCCTCCCCTGCAATACAATGACACTGGGGGTCGTCGGTAAAACATGGGGTACTCCACGCGATGCAGGTCGACAGCGAAGAGTAGTAAACAGAGAGGGACACCCTTTCCCCGAGCATGTTTACCTTTTCAGTTGGTCTTGACAGCGAAACTGTGCCATGAGGACCGTGTGAGAGGAAGGACTTGCTTTTCCCAGGCCAAGATTTTATCAGATGTCGGCAACTCTCGGAACTCAAGGGGGATGTACGATTAATGCACGCATGCGACGGCCAGGTTTCAATAGGACGGATCAACGCGTTGACATACTCTGCCAGTGGCGGGCTATGACATGTTGAGCGGAAGAAAATGGCTCTAGTCGTGGTCTCCGGTCCAGATTAAGATTTTCAATAGAGCACAGCCGACGGAGTAACTTGCCTTGCAACAATCCAGGGACGCGACCACAGATCGTCAGCATTTGGTGACCAAGACTATCTAGCATTGCTAGCCGCTCATAGTTAGGCCGTTCGAGTGATCGGCTGCAGGAGAGAACACATCTAATTTCGCTCGCGAAGTTCTCAGCCTATCGCGCTTCAGCCTCGGGAGACAATGCCCATTGGGGTTTCTGACAAAGATCACGTCGTGCTCTCAATGGACCGTGGTCCTAGTCTAATCTCCGACATGCTCTCACTTCCCAGGGGCTCTCCGTGACTATTGACCAGTCCGGCCACACGGCATCCTTGATCCTAGGAGGTATGGAGATATGCGGGCTCGATCAAGAGCGAGGGCTATCATAGGTGGCGCTAAAAGTTAGCGGCCAGGAAAGAAAGCGTCTTGACTCTTGAGGATGGGTTCCTGTCGAGGTCGAGCGGTGTCGGGGGATGCACCATTTGGGATCGAACCACCTGACAGAAACTTTGAGGTGTAGTTAATTCCATCCAATCTTCGCCAGCACATGCCAATAAAAAGATGCAGGGTAGGTGCGGTGAGCAGAGTTCGAAGGAAGTTGGAAGTCTTGGGGTCCAAGTTAAACCTTGGGAAAGCATGCACTTTTGACGGCTGGAGCTAAGATCTGTGCCTTGCTCCTCCCCCAATGGGTCACAATCTGACGTCTCACAGGTTACAGCTGCACTGGAGCCAACTGATTCGTAACCGAGCGGTTGACTCGCTTGGCAGTTCCCATGCTTCGAAGTTTATGGTTGATAAATGCATGCACCTGCAACATATAAGCATAATCAGAAGTTATTTTCTTGCTGCCCCGAGCGTCCTGGGAAGGGAGTAGTAGCCTGGAGCTATCAAAAGCTCTTTGGGAAACCAAAGAGGGAGAAGGAGAGGGAGGGAGAGAGGGAGGGAGAGAGAGAGAGAAGGGACTCTATGATCTACTACGTAAGAGTACTCCAGCCCTCCCGAGTGGGGATGTGGCGCACCCGCATCTCACGTGATATGAGGCGGTGCCGCGGAGACGAGAGCTCTCACAACTGCTGATTGATGCGAAGCTGCCCATCCTCTCGATCGCCATTCTCATCCCTAGACATCTACTACCGTTCCTTTTACAGGCCAATCCCAATTCAACCCACCCAACATGTCTGCCTTCGCCTCGTCTTTGCGTCCCACCCTCCGCGCCGCTTCCGGTGCCGCCTTGTCCGCGCGTTCGTTCAGCTCTTCCTCGTCGCGTTCCGTTGCCCGTTTGATAATCACCGGCCGTCTTGCAGCCCAGCCCGAGCTGCAAGCCACTTCGTCTGGCCGGGAGGTTGTCAAGTACACGGTGGCATCGCACCACGGCCCCAGCAGCAAGCGCCAGACCAGCTGGTTCAAGGTTTCGGCTTTTGTTGAGGGAAACCAGCGCGAGTTCATCAGCGGCTTGCAGCAGGGGTAGGTTTATTCCTTGACTCTTCTAGTTACTGCAGATATGCCCGTCTGTCGTTGCATTTTTATCCTATCTCTGGGCCTATTCATCGGCAGACGGGCGAAATATAGACTTGGCCAAGACGGTTTTTATGCCAATTACTAACCTTATCGTCCCAGAACTCTCTTGTTTGTCGAGGGAGACGCAAGCATCCGCCAGTGGGAAGACGCAGAAGGCAGGAAGCAGTCGGCTTTGAACGTTGTCCAACGTGAGCAGTCCCCTCCCAGATGATGAAACAAAGATTTCAAGGTTATTTTGTGCTGCGGAAATGCTAATATGCCGTATCCGCAGGGTCCCTCGAGGTTCTTAAGCGTCCCTACAATCCCGAAGAGTCCTCCGACTAGATCAAGTGAGACATGATGATATTATAGGGATGGGATAATAAGCATGGCAGGACGATGCGTCGTGCTGGCTACCACTGTGTCTGAGGTCAAGCCTCGCTCCATTCTGCTTGGCTTCACTATGTATTTTTAAACTCCGATATTATGCCTCAGGCCTTCGACTTGTCGGTGAATCCAGATCACGATCAGCTATCGTCTGTTTTGTTTCTTTTCCGAGTCATATGTATCATTTCTTGTCGTTTCTCGTGTAAAATATACCCTCATATGACATCCCGCTCTCGGCGTGATCAGCGTGTGTGGCTCGTGCTGCTATAAATAGGACAATTCGACTGGTCTACTAGGTCCTTACGGACTGGTCCAGCAATGCAGGATGTAGTTGACTTGTCTGTTCCGATACCGTTGTGTTGCATCCTCTCGAGATGATATAAATAGATATCAGACGGCAATCAGCGGCGTGCAATATACGCGCTTCTAGCACGTTGAGCGGTCTTACGGTGCAGTAAATCAACGGATTCTGAGTAGTCTCCAGACCTTTGTAATCTAAGTCAAGTATCTGTAACAGTAGACATGAGATGAACAGACTCCTAGATAAGATTTGGGGGCATAAAAGAGTCGGTCGAGGCAAGGTCCAATAAGAGTGTACAGGAGGGGCACGTATCAAAGGCCAAGAATAACAAATAGAATCCGATGGGTCCTTCGTTTCGTGGCCTTCCATTCATTAAAAGAAAAATGCGCCACGGTGGCAGGCGTCGTTAGACATACACCTCACTCTCCTGACTGATCACTTGCTTCACCCGAATATGATCCCCCGCAAGTGGCGTGGTTCCAATGTCACTACTTCCACGACTTTGACTCACCCCAGCCCAGGCATTGGTAGAAACTGTGTTTGTCGGCTCAGGCATCTGGTGCAGGGAGACCATCCTTTCCTGGCTGGAAGAGTGATTTCGGCTTTGGGAAAACCAGGGCCGTCTGTACCACGATGTCCACTTCGATTGCTTGGCTCGAGACGTGGCGCCCTTTTCGATATCACGGTAGTCACGAGCAGACCGAGCAGCGTCAACAGAGCTATTAACGTGTGTCCTAAAAGACCCTTCAGAACCAGACACAGGAACCAGTATCCGAACATATTAGGACGCTCTTACCTTGTTGTGGTCATCCATGTTTTATGGAATAGTAGCTTTGCCCGACTACTCGTAGACCCTGTTGCGTGGGAGCCGTTTGCGGCCGATGACTGGAGAGAAGCAAAGAAGTAGCCGAAGCCCAGGAATCCCACGATCTTGCAATACATTTTCGAAGCGTCCCTACCACTCCCAAAGAAGATACAGAACACGTATCCCGAAGCAACCGGGATCCAACGGTCGTAGAAAACATGCCCACCCGTAGGGACCTTGATGACCTTGTTCCAGTTGGGAGAGTGAAGAGTACTCCACGAGTATGTGTGCCACGGTTGCGTAAGGATTATGTTCGAAGAGACAACATATGTTTGGACCGGAATGATGGCCCACAACATGACAAAAGCAAGAAGGAACAGCCGCATAAACCTTGATTTGGTCAAGTTACTATTGGCCGACTGAAGTATGTCTCCGAACTGACTGCGGTATTTGGCAAGGCGATGCAACACAATAACTAGCAATGGGATTAGCTTTCTTGAATGGAGGAAAGGGAATCCGGCAAGCGTACCACAATAGTATCCGGCAATTAAACAAATGATAAGCGGCCAGATCCATGCTAGCGCAAGGGTCACCCAGCTTTGGTCATAGCTATTGAGGCAGCCAGCAATAGCAAACAGAAAGTATCTGCCTCCCTGATAGACGTAGTGGGTGAGCATGGCAATCACCGGGGCGATCACACAGAACAAAAGCACCATTCCCCGATTCCACCAGCGTTGTGATTTGGTTGGAACGAGATTCGCACGGCTAGTGTCTAGGACATGGGCCAGATTACGAAAAATACAGACCAAAGTCCCCGGGATGGCGATGTAGCTGCCAATCATGATCTTGGCCTCAACATCGCAGAGTCCATTGCCATCCCACCAGGAGTCCACGTCGTCCGTCGGCCAGATAAGGGCGTTAACGATGTTAAAGAGGTTGAGAACCAGATACCAACAGATGAGGCTGCTTGCAGGAAAGTTTCGGTTTTTCCAATGCAATACTAGAGGCACGATACTGAGAAGCATGGAGATGAAAGAGAGAACCGGAACGAGTATCGCCTCCGGATAAAGGGGGGCCGCTGTCGAGGCCATTCTGAGTCCTTGATACCAACTTTAGGTCGGTATCGATAAAGCAGATGGGCCTGAAGGTTGGCGGGATTGGATTCTTTTCGGACCTTATCGATTCTTTTCGCGTCGAAATGGCCAGATGCCAAGATGAGATGGAACGCTTGAACGATGACGACCAGCAGGTAAGAGCAGGAATCATCCTGCCGGAGGGAGGAAATCCATATGGAAATATAAGGTGGTGGAGCGCAGGCCCAGGACAGGAGCAACAGCGACGTCTTATTGAGGATCGAACTCCAGAATAGACAGAGTTAATGAAAAGCAGCCCATGTGGGGTCCAAATGAGACACCATCTCGCAGGGACTCAAGGAGTACAGAAGAAGCAAATTGGGAAAAGAACCGACGAGTGTTGTGATCTGCTGTGGTCATCGTGGAGGCGCTGCAGCGGGTTGCAACCGTACCGGCCAGGGTAAGCTTGGGAGTGACAATCACCCTGTTGATGTATACAGGAACCTGGGGGTCCCAATAGGTCAGAACACGGCCATTTGAATGGGGGACAGTGAAGGGAGGTGACGATGCAACGCGGGTGGTAGTGATGGTGGTGATGGTGGAGGGAATGGTGGAGATGGAAAAAACACTGTGAGCCCCGGCCATTCCTCTTTTGGGTATCAAAGGACTCAGCGCCATCTTCGCCGCCTCCATTCTGCGCTCCCCTCCGGTTGCACATCAGGGAAGTGCGAAAGGCTCGACACAAGCTAGGCCGTGCCACCGTCGTCTCATCTCCTTTTTCCTTTCTCAATTGGACAGCTCGTTGCCGAGAAAGCAAGTGGTTCTGCCCCCGTTGATAGTTCATGACACTGGAGACGTCTGACATTCTGACACTTCACTCAATCCCCAGCTAGGAAACAGACTGGACGAGACTCGTTCGAGCCTTAGCGACTTGGCTCCTGGCCCAGGGTGGGGATTCTAGACTTGCGGGTGTTACACTATACAAGAACGAAAGGCTCATTTGACCCAAGCCTGGGAGAAACGGGGAGCGTTGTCCCTCCCAGCTGGCCCCGGGTCAGTTGCCAGCCTCAAATTACAACAGCTTGGAATCAGTCATTTCCTCGATCATCTTGGGGTCCAATCCCGTCCAAACAGGCTCTGAAGCGAGAGTGATCTGTTCAAGGGGCTGCTCGTGACAGAAGTTGGCACTGGCGACCAGGTCAAGACTTCAAGGCGTGGGTCCCTGTCGTCACTCGTCACGGCTACGTACGGGTCCTTCCTCCGCACGGCCTGACCACTTACATACATAGTAGTAGTAGGGATCGCGCCCGAGAGATCGTCATTGGGGTGCCGGCTGCGGATCGCGCTCCAGTGGCTCCACCAACTGACCCGGGCTTGCTTTAGGCGGGCAAGGGAGATCTGCACATCACACAGGGTGATTCTTCCGCATTCTCCCATGCCTTACCTCTCTCTTTCTCCTCCTCTCTCTCTTCCTCTCCACTTCCTCGTTTTTCAACCGCTTAACCAACTCCTGGGTAACGTTGACATGGGTATGAGTGACTTGTGATCACGTTGTCGGGTGCCTGTTGTGCCATGCCAGAGCGTCCTTCCCTCTCTCCTCTCGAGGACCGCAGCCCCCGCGTTCACCCCGGTTCCATGACTCTCCGCCATCGAGGTTCAGCCCGATCTGCAACCATTGCAGAGGGTACAACCAACCTTCGAGATCAGCGTCGCAATTCTACCCTGTCGGACTCAGTATCTGAGGCCCGGAACTCAATTCGGTCATCCACGGACAACCTACTTTTTCCACGTGCAGCCAAGAGGAATGACGTTGACCTGACAAATGAAGAATCGCACTGGCATTCGGCACCCTTGGGTCTCGCCCTCCTGCCTGCTGTCGCCGGAATCTTTTTCCAAAACGGAAGCGCCGTAGTCACCGATGTCACTCTCCTGATTCTCGCAGCCATATTCCTGAATTGGTCTGTCCGATTGCCATGGTAAGGGCACGTGCTACTTTTCCCTTTCTAGTGCGTGCTAAGCAATACCCAGGGATTGGTATCGCTCCGCACAGGCCGTCCGCCATGCAGATAGGTTCCTCGACGCCACTGATTTGCCATTGGGTTCAGAAGCAGACGGCCATCCATCCTCGCAGGAAACTCCAGACAATGCAGCAGGTACCGATGACCAGAGACCCTCTGACAGCGCGGCTGCAGTTGCGGCTAGTAGGGAGCTACAAATCCATGAACTTGTTGCTCTTGCGTCTTGCTTTATTTTCCCATTGGTTGGAACATGGCTCTTGCACACCATCAGATCCAAATTGTCGCGCCCTTCTGAAGGGCTGGTGTCCAACTACAACCTGACCATTTTCCTGCTAGCATCAGAAATTCGACCTTTCTCCCATCTCCTCAAAATGGTGCAGGCGCGCACTCTCCATCTCCAGCGCATTGTCACCTTGTCGTCTGAAGACGAGGAATGCAAAATAGACGTGCTTGATCTCGCGAAGCGCCTCGAGGAACTTGAAGCCCACGTAGCTGAGACAGCTGCAGCACGCTTTTCAGCCAAATCGCCGGGCCAGGCCCAACATTCTGCGCAAGACCCGGGGGTCGTTCAGTTGACGGTCACTCAAGCAGCCGCGGAAGTGCGAAAAACCTTTCAAGCAGACATCGATGCTTTGAATCGGGCTGTGCGACGGTACGAGAAGCGCACCGCGGTTTCTGCCTACCAGACAGATTCTCGTCTCCAAACCCTCGAGACCCAAATGCACGACACCCTCTCCTTAGCAGCAGCAGCCCATCGCACGAGCACCCGACATTCCCGGAACCTTCTACTCACGATGGTCAGTTGGGTCTATGCGGCCTTTCTACTGCCCGTGCAGGTGTTCATATCCGTTGCCAGTCTCCCAATGCATGTGTCAATAAGTTGCTTTCGTTATGTTACAGACAGGCTCTTTTCAGTGTCATCTCCAGTACCTAGTCCCGCAAAGGCCAAAGCACCGCAGGACAAATCCCGCTCGTTGAAACGGTCAAAACGAGTGCCTTCTCAACAAGACGCAGTAGATCGGCGTCCCCTTGACCCCATCGAAGAGACCAAATAACCTCACGCAACTAGCCACACGGGATTAATCGGTCGTGTTGATATATATACACCTATATATAATTCTATTAAGTGGACGAAGAGTTAAACCCACCGTCACGGCGTCTTTTATATCTTTTTCTTTTTGGTTCAACATTTCTACGGCTACTACACTGGTCAGATATATCCTTTGCCTCCCTGACATTCTTCCCCGGAAAGACTTTTCTATTACTACATGATGTCTACTTCGGGATTTGGATGGGAATTTTTGGTTGGAATTGGAGCGCGGTAGAATAGGCATAATTCGGTGAATGCCGATATTCTGGACTTGGGTTTGGTTTATTTTCGGGATCTTTGGCTGTATCTTGGTGGCTTTACTATATAGTTCTCCATGTTGATATTCTCGTCGTACAATATTGAAGGTTTAATCTTGTTATTATTAGCACTATACTTTGAGTGGCTATACTTCGGGCAACATATTTTATGGTGACCTGTCCTGTGTTACCTAGCTACGTGGCTTAGCTGATAAATTCAGTAGTACATAACTTCAAGCCCATTTCTGTATTCGAACAGACTACTCGAAAGACACGAAATCGGAGATCCAAAGTGGAATTTCTATACATTATAATGACACGGAGACTATACACTATACTCTTCTTTAACCCATCCAAATCCGCCTAAGAAATACCTCCTGAAGGCCCCTTATTATCGACCCCAATTGTCTTCAAAAACGGCTCAATAATGCCCCGTTTCCTTTCTTCCAAAGCGCGTCGGTCTTTATCCTTGGACGGGGCAGATACGTCGGCTGAGATGAGGACGGATGCAAATATAGTTGCGAGAGCGGTTTCCACGGCTTGGCGACGGATGGCCATTGGACTAAGCGGGGGTTCTGATATGCTAGAGATCGAGGAGGTAAAGGTGCGTGTTTTACGGCGGAAGCTGTTGCTTGCAATGAAGGCGGAGGGCGCAGGCTGCGCATCCTCGGATGGTTTCTGTGTGGTTGCGCTCTGCGTCGGTTCGTTACCGGCCGATGCGGATAAGATGGCTGAGGGGCCCCGGTTGGGGATGGATGAGGTAGGGGCGACTTCGTTGGCGATGCGGGCCAACATAAAAGTGACAAAGGTAAAGGAGACGCTGTGTGCAGGCGAAAAAGCGAGGTTTTCGAGAACCCAGGCCTGAGAGTCTTCCCAGGATAGAGATGGGATTTTCGTTCTCTCACGGGAGAGAATTTGCTGGTCAAGATTCTGCCAAACAGTGGCAGTCACAATGCCATCTTTCAGGGACCGGAGAAATGCCAGAAGTGTCTCACTGAGGATTTCAAGGCGCTGAAGGGAAGTTACTTCCGGGGAAAACACAGCGCTGAAGTCATTATTGGTGTCGAGTGCTTCGCGAGCACATGATAGTAGGCGTGACCGTTCGTCTTTGTCTCTCAATGTCCAGGTTTCAGGTTCGAAGGGCCATCCGAAGCCAAGGGGCTCTTTCATCCATGGTGGTGTATCCTCCTCGGCCTCACTTCTTGTCATGCTCCACTCGGCAATGGCACGTTCTGACATTTCTGATATTGCTTCTGTCAATCGAAACAGCTCCCGAGGAGCCGACAAAGGCACACCCGGGATATTCTTCTGGTCTTTGGATGCCTTTATAGGAGTCAGGCTGCGAGCACCTGTTTCAGGCATGACTGTGAGTTCGTTCAGGGAGCGGCCAAAGCAGGTGGGCAGCCATTTGCCGTACGCGGAGATGAAGTGATCTCGGCCGCAGGCCACTCGAAGCACGAGAATTTCTTCGAGGCTTAACTGCGCGTCATTGAGTAAACGCGCCAGTTCGATGTCACGAATGCATGCGGTAATCTCAATGTGCGCGAGTTCCCCTGGATGTAGGGTACACTCGTGAGACGGCAGCTTCTGCTTTGACTCGGTTTCTGAGTCGGAATGATGCGGCTGGTCAACCCGGTAATCTAGCCAGGAGGGTATTCGGTTGGAAGCATCTTGTTCCGGCTTCTCCAGCGTGAAAGTTGCAGGCACGCCGCTGGTGTTAGCGACCGTCAGCGATCGGGTGACGGGCGCATCAAAAGGCACGTCGCCAAAGTTCACAGCATTGGGGTCTTCACTTGTTGGTTGACTGCCGTGATTGTCCACCACAACTGTGAGTCCGGGTCGGGACTCGTTTTCAACCTTGTCCAATTCCCGAACCACTTCCTGGTGCACCTTGGCTTTCATTTGCGGATCCACAGAGTCAAATGTCAACGTAAATGCTGCAGCTAGAGGCTTATGATCTGACGAAAGGATCCCTTGATGCGAGACGTAGGACTTAAGCTGCAGCGGGCTATCTGCATCGGTATCTGAATCGAATGAGTCGTCATCGTCTAGATCCCCATCTGGATCATATTCCTCCCCACTGTCGGCGCCGTCCACGTCGGGATCATAATCGAACAACACACTGTCGTCAGCAACCGCCTTATCCAAGCCCCTGGCCTTCATTTCTTCGTCGCGTTTCCTGGCGTCTGCAGCTTCCTTGGCCAGTCTCTCGTATCGCAGCTTGTCATGATGGGATCGGTATAGGATACGGTCACACCAACTGGGCCCTCGATTCTTCTCGCTCGAATCAAACCTCGCAACACTTCCCACGTCGTATTTATACGTGGGTAGGAAAGTTATCGGGCCCTCTCGCCATCCCTCGTGGAAGGCTTTTTGCTTATCCTGCTGTATCCGAAGCTGGTCATGGGGGAAAAGTGACGATATGGTGGTCTGCAAAGACGCTGGATCTGTGTGAGGATCCACATCCTCGTCTGAAAGGCCCGAGAGTGAGCTGCCTGTGTCCTCCTCAGCTCCCGGGTCTCCCTCCTGGTCCGCTTCGGCTGTAATCTGTGGTGATGCGGTACCATTCTTGAGTTCATGCTGAGTCTGATGTCTATTGTCATATTCATTCACTGTATGCCGGGCCAGGACTTGTCGGACGTCATCACCCGGGATGTCGTCCAACCGATAATTGAGATCTCCAAACCAGAACGCGAAGTCTTCCTTCCCTATGCTCTCTGTAGGCTCTTCTCGGAGTGCCACATTGGGGTCGATAGGCTCAAATTTGGCCCTTCCGAGAATCTGCGAAGCGTCCCAATTCCGCCGTTCCAAACTGTTCTTGTCGGAGCCAGCCGCCAAGTGACAGTTGACGAAGACCAAGCACGTCGTTTCACCAAGCATCAGTCGTGTCGCAACAGCACCCTTGTTGCCCATATACCCCAACAGACCAGTACCCACACTGGTGCAGCTCACGAACGACACCTGGTCAACAAGGAAGGGCGCGGCGTACACCAGTTGAAGCAATCCCACCAGCTGGGTCTCCGCGACAAGTTGGTAGCCCGGTGGTAGGGCTTTCTGGACCGCGGCTTTCCACCGATTTGACGGTGCCGGATCAACGTAGGGTCTCAAGGCCTCCGCGGGCGATGAGACATCTACGATCTCCTGTAGCCCTAGCACGTAGAGGCCGATCTTGTCCGGCGCAATCTCAGGTAGAGTTTCCTCACTCCCAGAACCGTTATCTTTGGAAATGGTTTCCTCCTGCGTGTCGGAGACCCGCAGCCCGGATATTTGCTCGCATACACCGTTCTGTTGTATAAACCACTTCCCAATGTCCTCCTCGGTGCCTGGAATGGCAGCCACGTTCCATGTACCGACTTTGATGTGAATCGACTGCTGGTGGGTGTATTCAGCCTTTCTTGCTTTGACGGCCTGCGGAAGCGAAGAAGGGTCGACGGAGGCGCCCGGGGAGCCCTCGTTATTGCTGGAGGAATCGCCTGGGTAAGGAGATTGCGATGCGGGCTGCACTGTGCCGGAAGCCATATTGGAGCGATGCACAGTTATCTCACGGCACGCGATTCCAGCACTTTATGTCAATGTTATATATATCAACCTGTGGGGTGGATGACTGGCGGCTAAGAGTTCACCTGGAGCAGTCACGCGGCGCGGAAGGTATAAGACCGGTCAGGAAGCAAAGTATGGTGGTTGCGACCATGAGGGGAAGATGTCGCGGATTGGAAATCAGTGGCTGCCAGATCGAACCCTCGCAGTGGGCGCCGGGGAGATACAAAAGGTACTGCTGCGCCAGTAGCCGGTTCGGATGCAACGGAGGGGAGGGGATGATGCACAGGTGGCCGGGACCTGGTGGGTATGATGAATTGCAACGTCACTCCGGGTTCGGTAGGAGGTCCTAACGAAGGTTCAATCCGAAAACCCGGGGGACTGAAATTGCACGAGGGGGATGGAGAGGAGGGGAGAAATGGAGAGGAGGGGGAGGAGGAGGTGGTGGTGATGGTGGTGGTGCTTTTACAGGTCGAGTCCAGACCGCGCGGGGTCCCGACCGCTTCCCGAACAGAGCTGCGCTGCGACTTCATCATCGAGTGTGCTGCTGCAACTCTCCCTTCACTTCTCTCTCGCTCGCTCCCCCCCCCCATTCTTCTTACTCTTCGGCATCTTCCTCCCACTACTTCGACTTCCTTCACAATGACAGGCCGCAAACCCCGCCGGCAAAACAACAACAATAACAGCAACAATCACAACCACCGTCGCCATCTCAGCCAAGGTGTTCCCCAACCCTCTGACTACGAATCCGACTTCCAAAACTACTTCTCCGACACCCAGCAACTTCCCGACCACCAAGAACCCCCCATGCCCCCTCCCCTTCGCTCCAACGAGGAGCTGAATCTCTCCGTCCTCCGCCGCCACAACCCCTCCATCACCTCCATCCTCTCCCTCGCCCAATACACCGTCGTCTATATCTTCAGCCCAACCTCTCGACAATGGGAAAAGAACGGCATCGAAGGCTCCCTATTCGTCTGCCAACTGACACAAGGCGCCCTAGGCGAGGAGCGATACTGTGTGTTCGTTCTCAACCGCCGGGGCTTGAATAACTTCGATCTTCCCCTCACCGACGGCGACGACGTCGAAATCACCGAAGAATACATCATCCTGAAATCCGACTACACTCCCGACAACCTAGAGACGGGGGGTGCTGCGGGCAACGGGACCAATGGATCTAGCAAACCCGGAAATAACAGCACCAATGTCCGCATCTACGGTCTCTGGATCTATTCGGAGCCACCACCTAATTCGACGGCCGAGACACGCACCATCAACGCTCAGATGATTCGCGAATGCGCTACCCATGCCGGGCAGAGTATGAGATTGGCGCGCGAACGGCTGGAAGCGACGCATCAGAATGGACTGCATGTCGCCGCCGCGGCGGCGTCTGTGACCGCGCCTCCGCTGCAGGAGGTGCAGTCGAGTGTGCCGATGGGCCGGCAGATCTCTCTCAAGGACCTCTTTGGGCAGCAGCGGACGCAGGATGATGAGTGGAGTGTACGGGCACATCAACTTGGGCCGGGCGAGTGGCAGCAACCGCCGGCGGTGGGGATGCCTAGCGCAGGCGCAACTCCGGCGCCACAGCAGGATGTGTTGGGGGATCTGTTTCGGAGGGCTGGGCTAGCGTATCAGGGGGGTCAATAGTGCGGCGCTACTAGCTCTTTGACATGATTCTTCCCTGTTGATCTTCGTCACGAGATACCCATGAGCATACAGTGCTATACGAGATCTTCATCCATTTATCTCTAAACCCGTGGCTTCTAAATGTCCAGTCTATCATTCCAGCCATGCAATCCCCGTAATCAATCAGCAACAATATCCATCACCATTCCCGCCACCTTACTCGCCGTAATATCATTATGACCTATACAACCCATCACATCAGCAACCAACATTCATTCACCCAGCCACGAGGGAAAGCAAAGGAATAGGGAACAATAAGAAAGTCAAATACTCACGTAAACAAAACGCATGCGGCAACCCATCCTCACAAACCACCATCCTCGGGCCCCCGTCCCCCTTCCCCTTGGCCTCAATAATCTCCTCCCTCGTCTGCTCCGCAACCCAGTGATCATTCCGCCCGAAATAAAAGAACATGCGAGTCAGAGGCTCCTCTGCAGACGAGGATATCCCCCAGACATCATCGGCCCATTTGTCCGTCGTGATGGTTCGCATTTCGTCGGCGGCCATGTGTCTTTTTCCCTTTCTGTTAGAATACACGCTAGGGTTTGGATAATATGAGTTGGGGTATAACGTACAAAGCCTGTCTCACACCCTTCTTACTCTTCAAAAAGGCGCAGGTCGTCTCAACAGCCTGGTCGGGCGGAGAGCCCATGAAGCACTTTACTAGAGTACGTAGAGCGAAGTCCGGGAGAAGGGTGGTGAGGATCCGGGCGAAGAAGCTCACTACTAGTGCTAGATGGGGGATGAAGTATAGGAGATTCTGTATCATGTTAGGACTACGCTCCCTCACTAGTTGAATGACTGAAGAAGGGTGAAGGGAAGGGAAGGGAAGTAGTACGTACAGTCAAATGCTTTCCTGATGGCGATTTGGCAATGTCCATGACGGTAGGGAAGAGCAGTACGCCACCGATGATGTCGAAGTCGATGGGAGCGGAGGAAGAGGAGGATCGTTCGCGATGTCTTCGGATCACCTCCATGGCGATGTAAGTGCCCACGGAATGACCCATGAGGATCACTCGTGGCTTTGAGGTTGCTGCGGTGTGCGTACCTTGCACGAAGGTGTCGAGCTGGTTCTGGATGAAACAGATCTGGTCTTCCACGTCGTGGTAATGCTCCGGTGTTGGGGGGTTTGGGGGTAACACTTCGAAGCCTGCTAGGCTGTGGCCGTGGATATGGAATGCATGGGCTTTCTCCTGTTTTGTACTGAGGGATTGGAGCTTGTCGGAGAGGAGGGTGAGGAAGGGATGGTAATAGGAGATTAGACCCGGGTTTCCAGATATAAAATAGACTAGGACCGGGGCCCGGGGCGCATTGGCGGATGTTGGCTGCGGGGATGTTGTGTGGAAGAAACTGTCCGGAGTGACATGGGGTTGTAGGACAGGGGACATGGCTTTGGCTGCGAGCGAGGATTGGGTCGCCTAGGGATGGATGTAGATATTGAGTTGGCCGACCCAAGGCAAGGCGCCCATTGTCGGCGTCGGCGGGACTTGCCGGGATGGAGGTCCCGATGGACTAATGGACGGACCCGCATGCCGATCGTCTATCGAGTATCTACAGGACTACGACCGCTAGAAAATCGCCATGCTTGAGTTCGAATCGAAGAGATCAGAGATCGGATTATACTGCGGCGACAAGTATGTGCAAGTCGGTCTCTCCACGGCCTCCAGCCGACCTCGTCCGTCCATCCGGACTTCACTCCTATCCAGGGCTCCTCGATGCAGGCAACTCGGTGCTCGGGCCACATCAGTATCATGAATCATCCCCGATACCAAACTCAACTGGTCAATATAACGCGCAAAATATAGCAGTATCCATGTAAATGAATCCCCTGTGGTCCATAATGTACGGTGAAAGCGCCCCGTCATGCGTGAAACAAACGCAACAGCACTGGAAACTCCGGGACAAGCCAGCAGTACAAGAAGAGAAAGAAACAGCAGAGAATGCGAGTAAATGTACATCATGCCAGCCGGACTGATGGGCAAAGTTGAAAGCAAAACAAGAAGGGCCCGACGCAGAGCTGATTCCGTAATACATGATATCTAAGAAAAAGATGGAATCGCAAAGATGCAAAGGGGAGAGACAACAAAAGGGATCGATCGTACACCAGAATACGTCCGGCTCACAAGGGTAAGAGAAAAAACAATCACATCACTTCATCTGGTATCTAGGAGGCTGTCGTAAAACAAGCAAGCAAAGACCCTGTTACTCTGACGAACGCATACGATGCTTGCAGGAAAAGTAAAAAAAAGAAAAAAAAAAGAAAAAAAAAACTGATTGTTCGACTCAGGCCATTAAGGCATCAATCAAAGACGTGGTGGACATCAATCATCCACCACCGCTGTGGTTGTCGTCCCGGTTTTCCTTCTCATTGCTCGTATGGTCTGTTACTGGTTGGGTCGAGCCTGCATCGGACGCTTTGGTTCTGGTAGAGCTGGTTGTCGTAGGGCTGGATGTAGCAGAGCTGAGATTGATGGCTATCCTTTTGGGTGCCGCGCTGCTATTGAGGTTTCCCAATGCACCCTTGTCGTTGGCGGCAAGTGAGCCAATCGACACACTTCGTTTTCTCCGCAAGAACCCTGCACTGCCGGGACCCGCACTTGTCGAACTTCTTCGTTTTGGTCCGGATGTGAGTTTGATCAACTCATCGTCATCTTCCTCTTCGCGCCGACGCTTCTCCGACAACCTCTCCGGAGGCGTCTGGACTGTCAAGGATACCGGAGTAGACGGTGATTTTTCGTCAGAACTGAAAGCATCGTCGTGACTTGAGCCATCTTGCTGGGGCTCTTCCTGGGTTTGCTGCACCTGACCATCGCCGGGTTCCGGCTTGGTATCCATTGCATCTTCTTCGTCCTCGTCATCATCGGGGTAATCAACGAGAGGCTTAACAACAGGCGATGCGGCGCCATTCTGCACTTGAGCAGCCTCTGATGTACTCTGCCTACTCTCTTGCTGCCACTGGGATCCATAGTTAGTCTCGCCCAGAAATAGACCACACTGAAGCAAGTGTCTTACCTCTTCATCATCGGAGGTGTTGAAATACTCCTCCTCGGCAGCATCCATCTCCCTGACGCCCTGCCAACGCTGGCCGTTGGCCTGCATCCTCCGGGATGGTGTTTCCTCCTCATGTGACAGGAGAGTGGAATCCGGCTCACCGCCGTAGCCCTGCATCTGCTCGTAGCGAAGAATCAAGCTCTGGAACGTCTCCACATAGGTGATATTCTTGATCTTCTCGCCGTACTTCTCAACCACATGTAGAACAAAGGGTTTCATATTGTCGCATCGGATCGCTTCGAAAAGTTCGAGGCAGGCCGAATTCAGTAAATTATCACGGGGCATCGTCTCGTAAACAATGTCGAGGATCAGCCCGAAGATGTTGTTATGGGTCATGAGGGCCTGGTAGAAAGTATCTTGGAGACTGGTCAGAGCGCGGAAGAATCTCAACGCAGCTAAGAGACATTAACGTTAGCCGTTTTCATCATCATGAATTGATCTGCAGGTAGAACTCACTCAGCTTGAGATGCTTATGGGGTACCGCGAGCAACTGGGCGATTCGAGGAGCTAGAGATTCGTTGTGGATGACATTCCGACTTCGGTATAGATGTTGACGGACAAAGAATGTTAGAATATCAACGAGGTGAGAATACAATGCCACTTCTTGGAAAGTTAGACCGCGCACTAGGAGATCGTAAAGCGATTAGTTTTCGTCCAGCTAGATAGGGAGTCTTCTGACGCAAGGGAAGCTTACGGTGGTCAGCGTGTTCGAGCCGTTTCAACGGCCAAAATAACCTCCGCGCAGATTCGTCGAAATGATTCTGGACAAATGCATCGGAAAGAATATTAGGTCGCGGCTTGTTGAAGTGCTCGGGTCCAGCCCGACCCATGGTATCCTGCAGAGGGATCTGAGGGTCCAATAAAACTTTGACGGCATCTGCAAGTTGATTTTTGACCCCCAGGTCGGACTCCGTATGCAGCAAGTCAATAAGCGTATCAGTAAGGGGCGTCTTCTTCTCGTTGACGGCTTTGAGCATATACCCACGCATCATAACGGGATCGTGATCAAGAAGCGCTACTAAGATATCGATCCCCGTTGTGCGCAAAGCCGGTTTGGGGTGTTTTATAGCGAAAGCAATGACAGCAAATAGACCGTGGCTAATGAAGTTCGCAAAAAGATTGGCACGCGCCGGCGCCTGCAAATTCTTTGCGATGACAGCGCATTGATGGAGGAACTGGACTGCATCTTCCTTGCGCTTGGTGTCCGCACTTCTCGGGTCGAAGACTGTAAACAACTCCTTCAAGAATGGGGCGTTCGCCTGGATATGATTGACGATCTCGACCTGATTGAAGAATATCAAGGAATTCAGAACCGAGAATGTCGGGTCATCGAGGATTCGAGCTAGAACCACATCCTTGAGATATTGTAAGCGCCAGGTGTAGCTGATTTTGCGACGAATTAAGGCATCCTTGATGGGCACAACTTCCTTGTAGCGCGACTTGTCTGCGAGGTATTGCCGGTGATTGGCTTTGTGGGTAGGAAACTCAGGATCATCTAGAACCCGTCAGCAAACCTGTCGGTTCAGAGAAGACAAGTACGCACATTCCAACGCCCCAACCACGCCGAGGATAATGGAATCCGTAACCACGGTCTCGATGATGGTGTTGTCATTTAAAAGGATAAGCGACTTCATGATATTGCAAAGGCGATGTAGATCGGAAAGACTTTCGAGATCCTCCGCCATCGTGACCAATGGAATAAGCTTGGGGATATATTCTTCTCGGATGACGAATTTCGATAGCGCATCGCGTCCGGCCTGTGTAATGCTAGCGGCCCTCATAACATGGTCAATCTCAGGCAGATTTCCGAGCTCGGGTGGAGGCAACATGATCGATTGGTAGCTTTCAATATCGTCCGACAGGGCGTCTTCTGAACAGCCGGATGAGATCGGGTCAGCAAAGGGATTTGCAAACAGACGATGGGGAACACCGACCTCCTGGAGCCATGCTCAGAAGATGCTGCTGAACGTTGTTGACAAAATTCCTTCATCACCGTCAGCCATTGATTGGCTCACATATGCACCACTCCTTGTATGCCTTACCAAATCACAGCGCACCCTTCCGCTTCCTGGAAACTCAGCGCCATGTCGGTTCCATTTGGCTCGGTCCATACGATCAAGGTTTCTAGTCATGTCGCAGAAACGTTAGCACAACTTCCGAGGTCTAATTCGATGCGTGCGATACCGAGGAAAGCGTAGGGGGCGGACCTTGTTGCTTCTGATAGCCGTCATCCTTGGAGATTTTCGTCTCCAGGAGCACCCGGTTGGGCTCATCTTCCGACTCGACGAATATCCGCGGCTCATCCTGGCGACGAGAGGGGTGTGTTAGCGAAAACAAGCAGATTTTGAAAGGGCGCGCCTGAAAGTCGCGGCGTTTGCGCCCGACGAGCGGCGACGCTATTCGCGCCGCGGACACACGGTGGCGACCATCACTCACGTCGAGTATCTGTCCCGTACAAAACCCCGTTCCCCGATCAAACCAGTCATTGTCTCTAAGTTCGTAAACTTTCACCCGCTTGCGATCGCTGGGCGGTTGCACCTCCAACGCCATGGTCCGGCAGAACGGAGAGGTGGCGTCTCGTCACTCCGGGACAACTCAGGAACGAGCGCACCGGCGCGAGGAGAGCCCCCAAGAAGGCGGAATGATAAGACGGTCCGCTGCCTGGTCCAGATTGGACGAGGGGGTGGGCGGAAAGGGTAGAAGTGGGGAACAAAGGGAAAGGATAAATATTAAATAAAGAGGAAAAAAGAAGGGGGGGG